>PYST01000104.1:5788-56902 GCA_003049485.1 Ophioceras dolichostomum
TTTTTTTTTGGGGGGGGGGGGGTTATGTGATCTTCTCGGATCGACGTCCAGAGGCAGAGGGCCCACGGCAACAGCCGGCTCGGGGGGGTTGAGCAACAGTGGGCAAGCCAGAAACAGAATCGGACAGCAGCCACTGTGGACGGGGACACAGCGAGCCCAAAGGTAGGTAGGGACTAGACTAGAAGGCCGGCCTGCCTGACTCTACAGGGCTCAAAAATCCGCGCACCGTCTGCCACGTTTTCCGTTGAAGCCCAGAACGTTACGACCTAACCAGAAAAAATAACAGTTGTTTCAGTCCAAAATCCATACAGGTGCATGTGCGCGGCGATACCTCGAAGGTCCAATAAGCCACCAGACGCGTCGTGTTGGGGGAGATTGGTCGGATTGCTTCAATTCTGCAATGTGGGGACAACGAAAGCTCGTCCTCCCTGGCTTGAGCTCTTTCGTCTGAGCTCAATCTCTCGCCCCGTCCGGCACCCTCAGGCAACAGCAAGCAACGGCAAGAATCGCGCGCCAGAGTTGGGCCACCGTGAGTGAGTCTCTTGGGAGCAGCAGTTTACTGACCTTGTCGGGTGAAAATCCTAGAGTACCTCTTGAACAGGTCGCTCCCGTATCGCAAAACGGTCGAATGCGTGAGCGCCAGAAAAGGGCGATGGATGACAGCTCTTCACAGACAGAAAAAGTCCGGTCTGGTCTGTGCTGGTCAGCGTGTGGGATGTGGCCAATGGCGGCCCAAATTTGCTGACTGCGGTGGAGAGGGACCTAGAGCGGGGCCATCAAACGGGACGTTGTCAGATGCAGACGACCAGTTGTGATGCCCGCTCCACCAATCAGCAGCCGGGATTGCGCCAAGATGAGGGCGATGTCAATCGGCCTACCTGTCCTGGAGCTGCATCAAATGGATGGTAGGTACCGCACTGCAGGCGCATCGAACCTCTGGCCTGCACAAGCACGACGGTGGAGGGGAGAGGATCACAGAGTTTTCATCTGCCTCCATTTCTTTTCTCATTTTTCCCCCTTCTCCCTCCCTCCTTTGCTCGTCATGTGCTACCTGTCTAGAGTCGCCAACCGACCTGTGCAGATGCGAGTCGGCTCTGCACGTAAGGGGCACAATGACGTTGACCGTTGGCGTCTAGAATTATGAAGTCTAATACAAGCCGCTTCTCTGTCCAGAACCTTTTTGAACTGTCTCCACAGCGTGCGGAGCTGGCAGACGCTGCCCGGCCCAGTCTTGGTCCAACTGATTGCTATTTGCATCGGTACCTACCATCTGGGTAGGTACCTAGCATAGGGCGGCATGGACAGCATCCTTTGTCACCTACCTGCATTGCACATTGCCCCGGGCTTTGCATGGTTCCACAACAGTTTGCCCAGCGCTTCAGGCAGGTATCTTCAGGCCTGCAGGCTTCAGGCGGCTGGCTGCTGGAGGCCGGATGGAAGGGAGGATCGCGTCAGTGGTAGGATCAACTCCTGGTGATGGAGTACCCTAGACTGGCAGATGGAACGACGTACAGCGAGCAACCGATGAAGCCTCCGAAGTTTTTGGGAGGCCACGAGTGGATGGATTGGGAATTTCGAGCCAACCCAGTGGTCTTTCTCCCGAGCGGAGGCTTCTGGGCCAAAACCAGGGACGGCATGGGACTCTTTTCACCAGGTGGGTGTGGAGCTCAGGCTGGCAGACGCTCACTGATGGAGCTGCGGCACAGGAGTACCAGATAAGAGCCCCCGACAGGGAGCAGATGCTTCTCGGTGCAGAGACCATCCTGGGGCAAAGGGCCGGATGTGCTGTGGCCACATTCTAGACGGAGGCATGGCGTACTTGTCTTCGTGAAAACGGGGGCCAATCACAGCAAGTAATCGCAATTTTCATGTCTTGGACTGCCTAGAAGATTCCTCTCTCCAAGGGGCCTGATGAGAGATGGAGGAAACGGAAGATTTTCGGCCCTACAGAGGTATGTCGCGCGTCTCTTTGTTCAAGTTGGAAGGGAAAATCCAACTCCCACGGCTCACCCGCCGTAGGTACCAGCCTTACCACCAAGAGCCCTGGGAGAGCGGATACAACCCTCCTCTGGTTGACCCTTGCCCCCGGACGGCTAGGGTCTGTTCCGTTATCCTCCTCGGCATGCTGACCCTCAACAACAACTGATACGAGAGCGGTATGTATGCATGTATGCCGTATCTATACATAATTGACGTTTTCTTCCTTGTCCGCTGCTTCCATCAATTTCTCCATGTTGAAGGTGTAAGACTCAGTGCCTCCCACTTCGGTTGCTGGAAAGAGGATCGTTAGGTCGTGAGCCTGCCGGAGCTTTGCAGCTCAAGTGAAGCAAAAAAATTGACAGGCTGGGTACTGGCTAGTGGAGATTGATAGCCTCTTGTGCACCTACACAAGTGATGGACACTAGGAAGCCTCCCATCCCGCACACGGAAACTCTTCCGGTAGCATCGTCTTCAATACATCATGCACGGCTCACTGGCCCGACCACACTGGACGCCTTTGTCCCATTGTACGTAGCAGCACCTTTCTCAAGGTTGTTGCTGTGTAGGAGGGAGGTTGGAACTCGCCCTCTGTGTCGGTATACCCACCTCTAGGTAGGTAGATCGGGAGTGAGGTACATGCACGGCGTGCGCACAGTCTGCGCGGAATGTTATGGGTCAGTTTGCAGTTTTCGTGCGGTATCCCTCTCAGACCTTCGAGGTGGGCAGTGGCATCTTGATCTCACAAGTGGAACCGTCTCTGGGCTACCCATGGTTTTAGCTGCATCGAGTCCTGCAAGTGCACCAATTTGGACTTCTCTTTCAGCCTCTCACAGGCTCGGCTTATAGGTGGCCCTGCGCAATATATTGCGGGACAACTCTCTTGCCCTCTCGTATGTCTGCATACGGGCTCATCAATGGAGCTTACGTCTAGTTGATGGCGAGCCGGTTGACCTCCATTATTCAAACTGGCTTCGTCCCTCGATTCTCGTTCGATGTGTGGATGACCTGCTGGCTGGCATCTTCAGCTGCCCGTCAGCAGAAGGTCCTTTGGGGAAAGGAAAAAAAAACAAATCGTAAGGGATCCAATCGGCAGTGGCCATCCTCTGTCAGAAAGACACAAAAGAGCGTAATAGGCTGGCCCTATCGCCTCTGCCGGGCGAAGGACAGAAAGCCCGGGGCACAGGGCACAGGACAGGACACAGCGGGATGGCCTCGGCCGCTGTCCCCGAGCTAGCTGTCCTCCTATGTGCGTCGCACGGCAGAAGTGCCGATGCTCATCCTGTCGACAAGCGTACTTTTTTCATCCATCCCAGCCGAATATTGGCGGACTTGAACGACGCTGAACCTGGCATAATAAGACGATAGATGCGGATATGGGGATAACGAAGAACAGACAGGGAGACAGCGCGGGTACAGGGAAAAAAAAGAAAGAAAAGGGACCGAGAAAGCGGGGGGGGGGGAAAGGCTCATGATGTGAAGGAGTTGCCACCACACCCGTCGCGCCCGACCAGTGAGTGACCAACCTCCTCAGTGCAAGGATTGAAACCGGTGAGCGATGCACCAATTTGCTGATTCATGGAGCGTGCCGTGTGTGATAGGCCACGGTGCAAGCGCCAGAGAGAAAAAAATGGTAAAATTGGCGTAAAATAAGAGAGCGACAGTTCCATGGGAGCACGGCAGTCGCACAAGCCAACAAGGAGGGTCCGAAAGAAAAGTTCCCAGCCGGACCGACCTCGAATTTCCAGGCGCATCTCTCACCGATTACCACATCTGGTATCTTCTTAGCGGCGCCGTAGTGCGGCTGACTGACGATGGGGCAAAACCTGGAAGCGCTTCAATCCCCTGCCCTCGCTGCCCTGCTCTTCCAGACAGCCAGTGCGACTTCGCAAATGGCATACTGTCTGGCCTCTTGGTCGGGGTCTTGGTTCGCGGCCCGCCCGCTTCGAGTGCCTCGCGCCAAAGACCAAAGCAGTGAGAAAGGCATGCAGCAATGCAACCGAGGGTCGACGTGGAAGGGTAGAGAGAGGGGACGCAACCCAAGGTGGATTGATTGTATGCATCTTGGGGCTCTGGGCGATGATGCTGCTGCATTAGCCCGCCAGCCAGCGGGGTTTCCAAAGGCTCCCCACCATCGTCGGGGCCCTCAGAAGTTCTCGTGGCTCAACGAAGGATCCATACGCCTTACGAGTCTCCCGGTACTCGACAGGATGCCTAGATCAACGGCAATTGCGAAGAAGCGAATGAAAGAATTGATGGGCGCCGAAACCCGATATACGATGAGGCAGAGACTTGAAGACTCGTAAGGAGCTCCACAGCTCCGCTTGGAGGACCATGAGAGCTCAGCATTTGGTGCCGTCCAAGCTGTTGGCATATTGGATCGTTTCGTTTCTGCATGGCAAGATGTGACCGCACTCCTCTCGGCGCTTGATCAGACTGGACCCCAAGCCCGTCCTGCGGCCGTCTGGTCTGTTATCCGGGTGATCGTCGATCGAAGGTCGTCGTCGGAAAGGGCACGGCCATCGGCCGCCAGAGGCCCCGGCCCCGGTAAATCCACCCTCGGGCCGACTGCATCCCGCTCCATGACCCACTGAAAGCTCCCCTTCGCGATAAGATTGTGACGATGATCTGATCCAGCTCGAGCGACACCGACAGACTCGACGAGGTGGTTATGTCAGATCTCGTTGGGCCTTTTCATTGCTACTTCACACAAAAGCGTTTCAGGGACTACTTGTAGCCATGGCGGCAGCAGCAGGTAGATCGCTGGCAGTATCCGGGCCTTCCACCATTCTCCGGCCCCGGACCCAGGCCCAATCCCAGCTCCGCCGTGCCTGCCAGGCATGTCACACGAGGGGTCATGCATCCGGAATCCGATCTTTCTCATCCTCCAACGGCAGTAGCATAACGAGGCCTGCACTTGCAAGGGCGGCGTCGTCCTGCACTCCAATCCTGACCCAAAGGAGCAGCATCGTCAGACGGACGTTCCACTCCCGCGATCACCCGCCTGCCCCTGGCCCTTTCACGCCGACGGAGAATGCAATACTCTCGGCAGCCCACGCCCACATCCCCGAGCATGGCTTCACGGACCGCGCTCTGGCCCTTGGCGCCCGCGATGCTGGTTACCCGGACATCTCCGCCACCGTCCTGCCTGACGGCGTCTTCAGCCTGATCAAGTGGCACCTCGTTACTCGGCGAGGGCTTCTCGAGACGCGGGCGCAGGAGCTCTTCTCCGCCGACCCGGCCGCCCGCGCCGACGTCAATGCCCGTGCCGAGCGACTCACCTGGGAGCGCCTGCTGGCCAACAAGGCCATCATCAGCCGCTGGCAGGAGGTTCGTCCTCGCCGTCCCTGCGAAAAGTGACATCAGCTTACCAACCACCACCCCAACCCATGCAGGCCTTAGCTATCATGGCACAACCAAGCCATGCCCCGGCAGCCCTGAAGGAGCTCGCCCAACTCGCCGACGACATCTGGTTCCTGGCAGGCGACGTCACCGTCGACCCCTCGTGGTACACCAAGCGCGCCTCGCTGTCGGCCATCTACGCCGCCACCGACCTCTTCATGACCAACGACCGCTCCCCCGACTTCCACGAGACCCGCGAGTTCCTTCGCCGCCGCTTCGCCGACGCCAACGAGGTCGGAGGCTGGGCCCTGTCCGTGGGCCAGTGGGTAGGCTTTACCGCCAGCGCGGGGCTGAACGTTCTGCGGAGCAAGGGCGCGAGGATATGAAGTGGGACGAAAGGAAGAAAAAATGGAGAAAGAGAAGAAGAGATGATGTATGGCATGCTCTGTAGAAGATATGTTGGCCCGTAGAAGAAACTGCCGTGTAAATTACATGTACTGTGTAAGGTCGCTGCCTTCGACAGGCTCCTGCCGCATAATATCAAGGAATGATACCGCCCGACTCCTCCCCAGCCCATAATGAGAATGAAAACGCATGCGTCATCGCTGAGCCTTGCCTCCCTGCTTGATGGCTCAGTCTATAAAAAGAGAAAAATAACCCGATCTCTGGCGAGGTGAGAATGAGCAAATGGGGCAAGCATAAATCCAAGTCTAGCGATATATCCTCGACTCCCCCCTCCCCTTCACCCTCTCCCTCCACCTTGGAAATTCCAAGAGCAATATGTGCCAAAGCAATGTTGTAGCAGGAGTGACGAGCCAAGGAAAGCCAGCAAAAGAGAAGCTTCTACTCTCAGAAAACCATGTACGTACATGAAAATACCATTGCAAGCTCTAGAGCCTTCACGGCTCCATGGAGAGGGGTAGGAGACAACATTACTTGACTTGCTCGATGACGACTTGACTGGCAGATGTCATAGGCCTCACACGAGTTCGACCCCTCCGCCCCTCATCACTCTCACGATATGCCGAGGAGCGTGGATTCAGGACTGCCCATTCACCACGTATCCGTTCATTGTGCGTTGGCGAGGGTCGGTCAGCCTAAAAAAAGGGGGATCGGGTTGCATTAGCATCATGTATACATTCACGTGGAGTAGGCTGTCTTAGAGCAGGTGACTGATGTACTAACCTGATGATCTTGACGTCCTTGTCGGCCTTGGCCCGGCCCTCGATGGCATTGGGAGTAATCATGATGAACTGCCGGCTGACGGCTCTGCGGGCAGCGGTGACCTATTCGTATGATCGTTCACGAATTCATCAGCATCGCAACAACGACGCAGTTAACAACAAACAAGCAGTGGGGTGTGGGGGGTCTGGCATGGGGATGGGGTCACATACGAGCATATTGGTGCTGATCGCCCTGTTGACGTTGTCCATGAAGACGTCGAACTCGTCTAGGCAGCGAAGGGGCGATCCCATCGACTCCCAGATCGACAGCAGCAGGCAGATGGACGAGAAGGACTTCTCGCCGCCGGATAGGGTCTTCGTGTTGCGTGTCGTGCCGTTGGTGTCGTCCGAATTCGGCTGGACCTCGATGTGCAGCTTCCTGCCCATGTGATCGAGGAGCAGCTTGCCGAGGAAGTTCCGCTCGCTCATCAGGTAACGGAAGTTGCAGCGCGTGTTCGCCGAGATGAAGCGCTGGAAGTAGCGCCACTTTGCCAGCCTCATTTGAGTGGCCTCCCTGAGCTGGTTAGCCACCGCCTCGGTGCCCTTGCAAGCCTGGAAGGCCTGCATGTACGCGTGATTGGCCGCCTCGGCCTCGTCATGCACCTCCTGCACCGACTTGCCGATGCGCTTCTGGCTAGCCGCAAGCTGTTGCTCAATCGCCTCCATTTTCCGCTCGAGCATGGCCTTGGTCGTGTCCTCGGGTATGAACACCCGCTCCGGCACAATCCTGGCCGCCATCTCCTTGAATTGCTCGACTGTCTGCTGTTGGTCTGCCAGCGACCGTTCGTGCCGCCGCTTCTCCTGCTTGCGTAAGTCGATCGCCTCAAAGGCCTCGTTCTTCTGGGTGAGCGCCAATAGCCTCCCGTCCGCAGACATCGAAGTTGCTTTCTTCTGCTTGTTCAGCTTCGCCGTATGCTCCTCCTTCTCTCGTCTCTTGAGGTCCAAGTCTGCCTTGAATCCCTCGACCTTACTACTCTGCTGCTCCTTTGCCACCTGCAAGTTGCCGTACTGGTGACCGTACTGCTCGTACTCTTCCTCGAGCTCTTTTCCAGCTTCTTCGAGAGCTGTGAGGCGCTCATCGTACCCCTCGAAGCTGTCAAGTGCCCTCTCGATCTCGATGAGATCAGCCCGACACATGCGCTCACGCTTAGCGAGCTCCGCGTCCTTCGGCTTGTGCTGCCGGATGGCATCCTCGCAGTCCCTGACCTTTCCTTGAAGTTCAGACAACCGACGTTTGGCTTCTTCGAGTTCGACCTTGAGCTGATCCACGATCTGACGCTGCTCCATGATTTGGCTCTGCTTATCGGCTTTCATACGTGGTTTTAAGGTCTTGGGAACAACGGGCGTGGTTGCCAAGCTTGTCCCCCCGCGTGCGCTGACGAGCCGGAGACCTTGGCCGCGCTTCGAATCATGGAAGCAAAGGCACGCACGAACGTTTCGCGGCGCCGGCCCATTGAACATAACCTTCTCGGCGTCCTCGCGCTTCTCGATGAGGAGGATCTGCTCGATCGAAGTCGTGATGATCAAATGATCGCGGGCGCGATCGCTCTCGAATCGTAACACGCGCATGATGGTGTCGAAGTTGGCGTCCGGTTCATGACCACGCGGGTCGAGAAGCCCCCGGTTGCCGATCATGATGGGCATCCCCTTGACGCCTAGACGCCGCATCATGTCCTGTAGACGCTTCTGGTCCGCCGGGTTGGAAACGACGAAAGAATTGAGGTGCCTGCCCAAAGTAGCCTCAAGGAGTGAGGCCCACTGAGGCTTCAAGACACTGATGGTCGCCCCAACCGGCCCAATCGGCTTTTCCCTGAAGCCCTTGTCTTTGGAGATCATATGAAGCAGCTCCTTCGTGCGTGGGGGATAGGCGTCCAGGGGGGACCCGCTGCTCCGCTCCAAGTTCGCCAGGGTTTTTTCCATGTCACTCACATCCCTGCTCTTGGCGTCGAAGGCTCGCTGGGCCTTTCCCAGCTCACCCCTTTCGGCCTCTTTCTGGCTCTGGAGGCTGGCCAGCTTCGCCTTGTTGTCCGAAGACTTCTGCTGGATCTCTTTCAGAACTTCCAACTGTGCGTCCTGTTCAGCTCGCTTTTTAGCTAACTCCCCGCCCTGAGAAGCTGCCATAAGCCGCTTTTCTTTTTCAATCTTCGCCCTGTTCTCCTCTCGGCGCTTCCCTGCATCGTCGAGTCGTCCATGCGCATCGCGCTCTTCCCCTCGGATCTTCTGCAGGGCTTCTTTGGCATCCTTGTAAAGCTCGATTGCGGTGGCCTCTTCATCATCGAAACTAGCGCTATCTTCTTCGAGCTCGTCAAGAGCAGCCTTCTGTTTCGTGTACTTCGCGTCCGCATTCGCGAAGGCCTCACTGCAGCGTTCAGCGTTCTCTTCTGCCTCGCGAATGCGCGCCTCGCCCTCCTCCACCGCCTGCTCACGCTCGACGAGCATTCCCTCTTGGTCCCGAACCTGCAGCCAGGCATGTTGGTGGTAGTACACCTTCTGCTGCGATTTGAGCGTCTCGTTCTGGTTCATGGCATCCACGACTTTTTTAGTTCTGTCTGCTTCCTGTTTCGTCACCTTGACCCATTGCTGCTGCTCGGGGAGCTTGCTTTCGGTTGAGTCAAGGAATTCCGTGATCAAGCGGTAGTCCTGGTCGAGCTGCTCGAGCTGGACGCCCTCGACGAAGAACCTGTATTTCTGAGCATCGGATGCAGCGTTGAGAAACTGGCGTGCGTTATCTTGCGAGAGAACGCTGAGGGGGTTATCGACCTGCAGGCAGAAGTACTCCACGACCTCGGAGACATCGGTCTTTTTGTTCGAGATCAGGGCGCCGGCGGCAGACTTCAACTTGAACCCGCTCGTGCCAGAGCGCGAGAAGTGCCGCTCGACGATGACAGTGTCACCGAAGATGTCGTGCTGATACGCGTCTTCGCCCTTATTTTTGATCTTCACGATCAGGACGCTCTGCTCCTTTCCTTGCTTGACGAAGGTCTTGAGGCTGGCTCCACGGTTGGTCGAGCTGGTTTTGCCTCCGAGACACAGTGTGATGGCCGTGAGGATTGCACTCTTGCCACTTCCGTTCTCGCCAACGATGAAATTCAGCAGAGGGCCGAGTTCGCATACCAAACGCTCGTGACACATGAAGTTGACGCACTCCACGCTCTCAAGGATGCCATTCTCGGCTATGTGGTTGTCGCCGACGATGGTAAGGCGACTGTTCAATCGCTGGCTGAAGCGCTCATCATCCTCGTTCTGGAATCGCAGGTGCTCGAAGCCTTGATCGCGAATCTCCTCGTATTGGGTGGCTGGCGGAGCGGCGTCCCCGTTCACGGAACGAACCATATCGATGTCCTCATCCTCATCTTCATCTTCATCCTCATCACCATCCTCAAACTGGGCCTCATCCTCGTTCCCGTGCTCGATCTCGTCAGATGTTGAGCCATGACGACCGGAATCCGTCGAAGCCCGGTCGCTGGGGCCACCGTTTTGAAGGCGCACCCGCTTCCTCTAGTTCCCAAATCATTAGTTAGCGTTGGACGGGAACATCATCTAATACATGCACGAGCTGCTCTGCGTGGGAATACGATACTCACAGGGTCGTTTTCCCGAGAAGAGGTGGCTCGGGAAGTCGTGATCGCAATAATCTCCTCGTCGTCGGACTCGAACCGCATGCGCTTGCGCGAGGACTCGCCGTTCGCACGGCCAGCCATCTTGAGGAGTTGCGCAGAACGAACCGTAAGTGGGTGGAGAGAAGAGGGACAAATGCCAAAAAAAAGAGAAAAAAAAAAGAATGAAGGTAGGAGACCAAAAGAGAAAGGGCCGACGAGACAAAATGGCTGGCGTCACTCAAGTGTTGTGCACCTAGCCGAGGTTTTGTTGCCTTGTGGCTCCCTATGGTGACGTGAAGACCTGGAAGCTAGACGCGACCGTTCTAGTCTACCGCGTCTATGATCGGCGACTCCACCCAAATTTTTGTGGAGCCCTCGAATGTGGGGTAACTCAACCAGCTACAGCAGCAGCTTGAGAGCTTCTGAAAGTAGCACCATGCATACGTTGTTTCTGAAGCCTCTTTCTTTGTGCCTCTAAATTTGTTCAATAGTATCATCATTGAAAGGCAAAAGAAAGCGAGGGAGGAAGTAAGGGAAGGGAAGGATTCGTATGGGTTTTGATGGAAATAGCCTCACGAAGGCACGGTGCGCCACAGACCCAATCTCCATGAAGTGAGGGCTCGGAAGGCTCGCACAATGCAAGCACTGGGTGAGGGAGGATCCAGAGATGGAGCACCACAATTCGGGACAGGTCCTTTGCCCGAGAACTGCGTCGAATATATGGTGTTCCTGATCGACAGCCAGCTTGACTCTCGCAAAGTCCTTGGGACTCTCGACTCGATCCGGAAAGATGCTTTGAGGTTTGTTGATGGTCTCACCAAGGACTACATCTGGCAGCGCGACGGCTTCAACCTCGGGTCTAAAAGTCGATCAGGTAGGCGACAGGCAGAGCATGATTCTCCTTCCTGTGAACGTATCGAAGTCGGGTGCTAACTTGAGACGGATCTCCCTCCTTCCGAAGGACTTCTATACCTGCACGGCACCACCGACTTCGGAGACTCGGTCGAGGATGAGTGGCTTGTCGTCTACATGCTCCGGGAGCTGACCAAGGCGCATAAAAACATATGGGTGCGAGTCTGCGACAGCGACGGCGAGTTCCTCCTCGTCGAGGCGGCCAACGTCGCCCCAAATTGGCTGAACCCGGAGATCGATAGCAACCGCGTTTGGATCCACGAGGGGAAACTTATCCTCGTTCCTCTTGGCGGCGCCGACGGCACCAGCTCGAAGAACATCGGCTTGGCGGAGGCGGTGGAGGTTATCAAGACCAAACCTGACTCACTTATCCACTCTACGTTTGTCGAGTCTGAAGCCTTTTACCGACTAGAGAAGTATCCGGCGCAGATAACCGAGTCGATTCACTGCTCACTTGTCACCATTCCGCGGAAGCTGGCGTATATCCTACACGGCAGACCGAAGGCCGTTGCTCCCGCTGTTGAGGCCTTTTACCTGCGAGACTCCAACGCACTGAAGCTGTTGTCGTCAGAGACCACTTCCCTGGAGTTTCCCCCAGAAGACCTAGTTACCGTGGGCGTTCGCTTCACAAAGGTCTTGTTTGCCCAGCTGAAGTCACAACGATTCACACCACCGCTGGCATGGGCCGCACTGCTCCAAGATTCTGAAAAGGAGGCTGCCGCCACCAAGACCCCCAAGGCGGAGAAGAAGCACTCACGACTCGAAATCGGCATGAAAGTCACAGCCGGCTTTGAGCTGTTAGCAATCACTGCACATCAGAGCCGCAGTAGAGTCGCCCGTGAGGTTGCCATCGTTCTCGATGACCTCAGAGAGGACGGTCCCGAGGGGCTGCCCACCGATGCCGAGATCCGAAAGTGGAAGGATGTCGACAGGGACGACGACGAGTCTTGGCTCGACATCGACTTCGATGACTTCGAACAGGAGCTACAGGGGAGGCGCGGCAACGCACCCTCTGCCTCTGGCACCAAGAAGAAGGGAGGAGATACCAGCGGCTTCGGCGACGCGAGCGCGCAGGCCGACTTGCGCAAGATTGTTTCCCGGTTCGAGGCTTTCCTGAACGATGAAAATGCCGGCATCGATGGCGCCGAGGCAGACGAGATGGACGTGGACGACGACGAGGAGGGTGACAGCGAAGATGAAGACGACGACAGCGAGGAGGAGGACAAGGCGGTCAGCTTCGACGAGGAAGAATTTGGCCGCATGATGAGGGAGATGATGGGACTGCCAGCCACAGAAGCCAAAGGCAAGGGAAGAGCGGTGGCTACGCAGTCTGCCACAAAAGCCCAAGTGGACGATGATGATGACTCCGAAGACGAGGAGGAGATCAGAAAGATGGCCGCTCAGATGGAGGCGGAGCTGAACGCCCATGGCGCCTTGAGCCTCGACCCGACGCCCAAAAAACCCGACACGGAAAAGGGCAAGTCGCTCAAGATCGATCAGGACGAGGAGGAGGAGGAGGAGGACGATGGCGAGGTCGACATCGACTACAACCTTGCCAAGAACCTGCTGGAGAGCTTCAAGAGCCAGAACGGCCTGTCGGGCCCGGTAGGGAACATGATGAGCATGTTAGGCATGAGCCTACCGCGAGATGAAGATGACGATCGCGACAATGATGGTACTCATGGGAGCAGTGGAAGGCAGAAGTAGCACGCGCGGGATATGAGTCGCTGGCAATGTACTGCTTCTGGCGTATGCATAGAGGAATGGGTTAAGGATATTGATCATTATGTCGTAAATGCAAGTAACCTCCAGGTATTACCTAGGTAGGCATAATAATCCAGGCCTTCTCTAGGTATCTAATCAGAACAAACACCCCCCTGCCAGGTACTGTGGCTCGGATCTACTCCACTCTGTAACATGACGTCTGTCGGCAAATATAACCCCAACCCTCCCTATCATTCCGAATCATCCTGCTTCGGCTTCTTGGCAGGCGACATGTCCCCGCTCGGCCTCCTGTGCCGCCTCTTGGGGTCGTCCTCCACATCCGCCAGCTTTCCCAGCACGACGGTGAGTTTCCGCCTCGCGTCGCGCTCGCGGTCGGTGCTGCCGGCGCGGGGGCGGTAGAACTCCCGGACGATGCTGACCGTGAAGTGGTAACACTGGTAAAGGAGGAGGCGGATGGCGCTCATCTCGCGGTCCTCGATCAGGTCGTTGCTACTTCTGTCGTACGAAGAATTGTGGTGGTAGTAGTACTCGTCGTTGCCAACGCTGTCATCGTAGTCGTCATCGTCGTTTCTATCTTGGCGGTAGGCGGTGGCGGTCTTGGGGCTCGGCTTGTCGCCGTTGAAGCCGCGGAGGAACTCGACAGAGGGCTCTTCGCTGAATATCCGCATGAATAAGGGGTCACCGAACACGCAGTTGCTCCAGTCGGCCAAACCCGTGATTTCCATTGGCCCCGCTGGTTCCAAGGGGGAGGAGGATGACGCGAATGATGTCCTAAGTTTGTCCGTTATTGGCAGCGGTGGGTTCGGTGGCCTCGTGGATGACGGAGACGCAGATACCAGAATGTTGGTATAGTCCCCTGCGTCCACCAGCACCAGCCGAGGCGACGTGACGGTGTCGAGAATGTAGCCCAGCCGTCGGAAGTGCTTCCGGATTGGGCCATAGGGAACTATAATGGCCATGTCCTCCGCGTCTCGCAGTATGCCCTCGAGTATGGAGTGGAAGGCCATCGACCAGGTACCTGCGCCTATGCCCATAGGGCCGAAGGGTGTCGGGACTTGGGGGATGGCATTGCTGCTGGATGAGCTCGACGACGGAGGATCAGGGGAGGGGAGAATGGCGACGGCAGGGCCGAAGGTTCTGGCCGGGGCCGTCAGATACGAGAGCTGTCGAGCGAGGCTACCGACTTGATAATCGATAGTTTTGCGTTCCGAGGTGCTGAGCGGCTGTCGAAGGACAGCCACGGGTATCGAGGGCGTGTGGGGCTGGCCGAACACAGCATAGGGCGACTCCAGGGAGACAGCCGTTGCTGCACCCGTGATAGTTGCAGGTGTAAGGGCGGGTGTAACTGTAGCCGTATCTGTGGTTGTGGTCGTGGCTGTGGTAGATGAGAACAGTAAGGGCGGCAGAAGGGCAAGCAGGTCTGGGGGTAGCGGGTAGTGATGCTGCTTCTCCTGCTGTTGGTGCTCGTCATAGTCTGGTGTCTCCGCGGACGGGTGCCGGCCTGGGTTGGTGCGACTTGAACTGCAAGGTGCGGTGGCACCATCGAGATTAAGCACTTTGTTGACCGCCAGCTTCTCCCTGGTGAGCACGTCTCGCACCCAACGCACGACGGCGGCCTCGGACTCGACCAGCCACTGCTCAGAACGCATAAGTCGCATCATCGAGGGCGGCGGCGTAACCAGCAGAAGCCTGCCTCCGTCTGAGAGGTCGACGCCATATATCCTCTGGATCCTAGCCGAGGGTACTAAGCGTCGCTTCTCGATGGTTACGTTAGCTGCGACCACTGTGCCCAATACGGCCCGAAGAGTCGTTTCCGCGGGCAGAAGTTGACACATTGTGGTGGTTCGGCCCCAGTCAGCAGCCGGCCAGCGGAGAGATATTGGCAGCGAGGCCGGCGGATGCGAAGGCGAGGAACAAGGAGAACAACGAGAAGGCGACAGCAGGCCGGACTGCAGCGGTGCTGAGGCAGCACACGACGGTCGTTCCGGCAGGACACCTCGGCCTTTACCGCCGACGAGATGAGAGGCGGTCTTGGTGTTTGTGGGACGTGTCGCAGTCGTCGGGCTCGCCAACGCTATTGTTGATGTTGCTCTTGTCGACGTTGTCCTTCCTGCTGCTCCTCCTCCTCTTTCCCTACCTACGAGAAGGGTAGTGAGGGTAGTGGTGGCGGTAGCTGTAGACGACGTTGTGCGAGGAGAGCAAGCCAACGCTCTAGGCCCGGAGGGTTGGACGGGCCCCGATGGTGTGTAATAAGCGGGCTGCGGTGGAGCAGAGATGGCAGAACACAGGTCCCCGGAAATGCCCCGGTTCAGGGTTCCTGTCTGTGACCTGAAGGCGGACGAGGAAAATGAGGAAGGCGAGGGCGGGGGTGAGGGCGAGGGACCGGGGCGAGAGGGGCAGGGGCGGTTGTTGTTGCAGGCCAGGGGCAGACGGGTCAGGTTTATTGCCTGCGTCCAAACGGCCTCTGGCATGGTCCTCGCAGTGGACCGAGACATGGGTTGGGTGTTGGACGGGTCCCCCTCACGGGACGCAGTGACGAGGTACCTCATAGGCCGCGGAGTTGCAGGCAGGTTGGAGGTTGGCAGGCAGGTTGACAGGCAACTTGGCAGATGACAGCTGCGGTGGTAGCAGTGGAGGCAGTGGAAGTGAGAGTGGTGATGGTGGTGGCTGTCGAGCCGTAGAATGTGACTTGGTTCCCGGCCAGTCTCATGGGGCAGGTGTGCGTATGCGTGTGATGGCGACGTATTGGTGGTTGTGGTGGAGGAGGAGGAGGCAAAGGTGGTGGTGGTGTGTGAGGTCTGGATTTGGTGTAATAGCACGCAGCCAATATCGGGCGTCCTACAGGTTGGCGTGCTTTTTGAGTCCTTCTTTGGTTGCTGTTCTTGATCCTCTTCTAGAAGGTCGGGTCGGATTCCTTGGGGAGTCTGGACTCTGGACCTCGCAAACCTTCCCTTCTCCTTGGATGGAAGCAGAGCAGCAGTAGTGGGATTCAAGGGATAAGAAAACCTCAAAAGAAAGGCGAAGCTAATAAGGCCAGGGGAGAGAGGGGGGGATGAGATGCGTCAATGGTTGCCTCCTACTCCCTCTTTCGGGTACTTGGGGGGGATCGTTAAGCCCTGTGCTGCTTGTCCATCATGTCCGGTTCTCGCTGTAGATGTTGCGAGAGTGTGAGAGGGCCCCAGATCTTGGACCTTAGACACCTCTAGGCTGACACCTTGTTTCGATGTAGCCGGGCGGAAGGACAAGGAGGTAGACGGTCAAACCAGAGCGGAAGCGGTCGGGAAATGAGAGACTCAGACGCGAAAACAACAACAGAAGAGACAAACACTTGGTCACCCGTATTAATACTGCGACCAGGTCGGGCAGCCAGGCAGGCTCCAGGAACGCAGTCCAGCTCGCTAGCCGGTGGTCTCCTCGGGGGCGGACATGGGAAGATCAGACGCGACCCATCTGTGATCAGTGACCACAGGAAAGGGCGTGAGGGCGGCGGTGGAGTGACGAAGGGGAAGGGAGGCGAAGACACCAACAACATACATCTTGCCTGACCAAAGTCGCGGATGCAGGAGATCCCGCGAAACTAGGTACCTACATGCCTAGCCTAGCAAGTCACTGAAATTCTGCACATACGGTCCTGACTGACTTACATAGACCGCGGCCCTGACTGTCTGTGCCTGCTGAAGTACTAATCCTCCCTAATGATGGGCAGCAGGGCGGGATCAGTGCCACTAGCTGGTAGGCTGAGCAAACGAGGCGTCGACGGAGACGAATGAAAAGCCAGCGGTAGCGAGAGAAGTCGACCCGAGGATGATACGGAACATTTGGGGGTAAAAGATGAGGTCAGGAGCTAGGTTTAGCTATCACCCCAGCAGGGTTCTCATCGGCTCGCTTCGTTGCCTACCAACGAAATTCTCTAGTCTCTAGCGTGAGAGTGATGGGGGGATAGCATAAAGTAGGTACCTTACCGCCCGAGGAGTCCATGGTGCTAGTTTCCCGTTTCGGTAAGAGAGTACGATGCAAGCCAAGTGAGCTCACCCGGCACCCTGGCAAGTCTGGCTAGTCACGTCCCGAGTATTGATGTTTGAATGATTGACGACTCACTAAGGGGTTTCGCCAGCACAGTTGATCGGCGGCGGTCAAGGAAGAAAGGGTCCAGGAGCCAGGGCCAGGGCGAAGCAAGGCGATGTCGGAAAGATTTGATGCTAGAACATTTACCGTAGTATTTAATGTGGCGAACCGGCGCCCCACCGTCCCTGCTTCGAGTCTTTTGACACGTCCCATATTCGTCAAACCCGAAAAAGAATTATACGTCTCGAGGCGAAGAACCAAATGCCAAATGCATGCCCGGGGGACGACAGAGATAGGAATGTGCTCCGAGAATTATTGGCGAAACCAAGGGGTGGGAAAGCTGTTCGGTTGGTCGGATCCGACATTGTGACTGCTTAGGGAAAATGGCGAGCACGCCAACCCGCAGCGGCGGCTTGAATTGTTGCTTCTCCATTGGGTCACCTCAAGCGAGCCTGCATATAAGTGGTAAGCCAGCTCGCCAGAAGGAGCCTCGTGGGAGCAACTTTCTGACCGGGTATACAAGAACAGGATGACAAGTTGACAAATTCACGAGTTACATTCCTCTCGGTTGGGACCTTACAACACCACGTCGGAGGATCGTCGGTCGTCACCGTTACGGTCATCGCCCACCGCCCAGCGGCCATGGTCTTGCAGATCGAAGCGAAAAAGCCAGGTCAACCTATTTCTCTCCATGGGGACACGCTCCATTCAGGAGTCCGACAGCCAACGGCAGACGCCGCGCCTCCTGAGGCTCGGAATAAAGGACCAGATCATGCACCACCGCTTACAGGCCCGGCTAGATGAACGCGGGAATGACAAGAAGGGCGGCTCTTCTAAGCACGGCCACATGGGGGAAATAAAGCGTCGAACATGTGTTCCGTCTTCGTGGAATTCTCGTTGCACACAGCCGGCTTTGCTTGCTGAAGAGAAACCGTTGGAGAGCACCAGAACTGCACTGCTGAGCGTTCAAAGCTGGCATGACGGTCTGGACGGCTGTCTGGGAGCTCAATTTCCCGCACTTACAGGGCAGAACAGGGGGTCGCAGCCCGCCACTTAGGTCGAGGCACAAGGTGCATGGGGAAGCGAGCCGGGGAATTGCTGATTGGTCCGCAGCAAGCGAGTCTCCCCAAGGCCAGACCAAATGGACGTGCATGACTTGAGCTTCCTTCGCCAGTCCAAATCCTTTGATATCCGCCATGCCGGAACAGACAGACTGACATCATGTCCTTGGAGCATGGGGAGCTGACATTTGTTTAGGCAGTCAGCGGAGGGGCATCCAAATAACTCAAATCATTCTTCTTCTCTACGGCAATCGTCTCCCCTAGAAGGATAAGGGAATGAAGGAGATTCGAGCGGATGGTAAGCGGCACGTAATTGCGCCAATGCGGTCAAACAAAAAGTTCGAAGGCTATCCCTCCATCCATCGAACGACGAAACCCATGGGTCGCAGGTTCACAAGAATATAGGGACATTTTGGAGCAGTTTGGGGCATGGCGTACGCCTCCTCGTCAAAATTATCGCAATAAGGTTTAGCGCGTCTGCAGCCGCCGCAGGTCGCACAGACGAGAGAGCATGAAAAGAGAATGGCCAACCTCGAACCTGCTCGCATCATCAGCTCGAACACGGAGATCCAAATATCGCGAGGGTTTCTTGGCGGGCAACCCAGCATTACCATCATCACCCAACACCACCTTTTTTTCTTGGCCGCCTTGGACTGTTGTAAATGAACATTGATAGGTATGATGGTATACTACGTACACAGTATCTGCCTGGAGGTCAGAAGTAATCACTCGGCTGATCTTCCTCCGACCATCACTTCCATCGTCAACGCTCAAGCAGTCCTCTATTCTCTTTCGGGAGCTGACCAGCAGGACTCTGCATCTTATCACCATTGTGGCGTTCAATTATTCTTGGAACCCCCTCCTTCGATCTCCATCCGTCGTCGCCCCAGCGGAGCGTTGTCGCTTATCGAAACCATTCGGGAATGTAACCCATGTTTCTCTGGCCATGCCTGCCCAGCCCGTCAGCTCGACTGGCCTGTATCATTTTTCTGCTTTGTTCTTTCTCTGCGGATGGATGGATCTCGTTCATTCTCTTGGTATCCCGACTATCGAATCAATGGAACCTCTCCAATCCGCATTCGACACCGAAGAGGTGATCCCTTTTGTACGTACAACTACTTGCATGTTCGCCCCGACCCACCAGTCCACTCGGGTTCCGTTTTTGCTAGAGAGGAGGGGATGTCCCCGGCCGGCCGGCAGCTTCGGAATCTTCAATGCCATGTGCGGAACGCGTGTTGTCATCAGAAGTAGGACAAGACTGCGAGGCAAATATTGTGTGATGCTCATGTACTTGTGCATGCTTGGATAGAGAGCAAGAAAGTCGGAGGGGTGAGTATTGACTGGCTGGCAAACGGACGACCTCTCTGGGACCACAACCCCTTTTAGGTATATTGTCCGTCCCAACTCGCCAAAGCAGAGAGACAAAGGGAATCATGTGGGACCCAAGACAGCCGTCATTCACTCACCCAGTCCCCCCATTCTACTCGCCTCGTTTCTGGCCTTCAACAGGTCCGCCGCCTGTCGTCGTCTCCGTGGTGTCTCTCGAGGCTCTGGTGGGTGCGTGGCTGTAGAGTTCCGTGATGTTGTACCGCTTCAGCTTCTCCCAATCCCCATCGACCACGCTCATGCCGCATATCGTCTGTTTCCCCCCAAAGTCAGCAAAAATGTTCCGAAATCGGCCCTGCCCGTGTCTCGCGTGCGAGGATGGAGAGACTTTGTCGGAAGAAGGGGAAGGGGGAGGGGGAGGGGCACGGAAGGGGAATGATGGAAAAGGGGGTGCAGATGTGCCTTTGACATCGAGGCAGCGGATGCGGCGGTTACATACCTGATACATGTCCACCAAGATGACCTTGTCTGGCGTGCCGAGATTGACCTGGTGGCGGCCGTCGATCATGGACGCGATTTGCTTAATCACGTCGTCTCGCTTGAGCGGGCATCTATTGCGTGTTGCTAGCCTGATGGCGTACTATGATCCAACCGAACAAGCCATCGCATTAGAATCAGTTTTGCTAGTGTATGCCTGCAAGAGGAGGGGGCGATGAGAGGGTAGGTAGCGTACGCTATATGCAGGCTCCGATTCCTTGTCCAGTGATTTTCCGTCTGCTTTGCCCTCAACCCCGTCTCCGTTGGCCTCAGCGTCTGGTTTATCGGTCTCCGTCTTATCACAGCCGCCCTCCGAATCCTCGCTGCCCGCTGCTCCTAGATTGCTCTTGAGCTTGAAGCATCGGGGCAAGACCTTCTCGCATAACTCGGAGACGCCCTTCTCCGTCGCCCGTCCGATCAAGGTGATGGGAGTGAATCTGTTCAGGTACCTGGACCGCCTGTCCTGAGGCCTCGAAGCGACGGATGCGTCCTCGCAGATCCTCCGGACGAGCTCGACGGGCTCCATGGGCTCTCTAATTTTCACGAAGAGAAGACAGTCCACGCTTTGACGGATGACAGTGAAAAGCCGGCTTGCTCGGGCGGCGTTCCCTGGCTTCATCGAGGTCAGCTCTTTCTCAATCGAGGCCTCGATGTCCTCCTCGACATCTTCATCTCCTGAGCGAGTCTCTTCTCCCAGCGGTTGGATGTTGTAGATCTTCTCTACATACTTGATAGCGCGCAAGAAAGAAACGTTAGTAAGACCTGCGCCTACAGCGTCCGCCATCGCAGCCTCACCGTTCACCTCCGAGTCATCTTTAAACACCATCTTTGAATCCCGTCCCCAACATGATGAGAGAGAGGGGGGCTGATAGGCAACGCCATACCTCGTCAAACAAGAGCTGGACCTCATGCGCGGCCTTGGTCTCCTGCGACCTCGCGCAAGAAACCCACACTCCTACGTCCCCCGGCAAGATGTCATCTCGACGAGGCTCCTTGGACTTGTGGTGCGGCGTCTGCCACTTGCCCTGATTTCCGCCCTGTAGCATCGTCAGACTTCGGATAAAGAGCTTTAAAGGGAGAAATATGGCGAGCTGGAATGAAAACTTTGCGGGTTGTGGCATTCAAATCTCGAAATGGAAAGGTAGGATACATCGACAAACGATTGACGACGCGAGGTGATTGTGCCTTCCATGCTGGGACTCACCGTGACGTCAGGACGCTCTTACCTTTTTCTTCTTGGCTGGATTTGGGTCCGAGCTGCCAGGAGCGCCTTTTCGTTTCTGTGATTCTTCCATGGTGTCAACAACAGTCTGATCCTGACTAGATCGTGAGGTTGCGAATCTGAAGATGGGTGATGAAATGGTCAGATCCACTTTCAACCGTGTCATGTAGGCTCAGATCACGTGCACCCCCCTATTCACTCACTCTCTTGTTCGTCCGACAACTCTATCCTCATCATCGGCACGGGCTTACACTGCACAAAACTTCGCTTTTGGGGGGGCATCCTTCAAGTATTTTATTTGGACAACATGAAGTGTTTCTGATAGGGGCTGCTGGGGACCGAAAGCACAAAGCTCACCCCTCAACTAACTACCTAGGTACCTAGGTATATGCTGGGCCTCCAACTGGCTTCGGGAAGTCAGCATGTCATACATATCAGAGATGAGAATATGCGTACATTTCAGATACTGTACAGAGCATTTCGGGAGTGCTCTTATGCTAGAACCAGAGAAGCGAGTTGTCTACCGTTCGCCAGCATCCGCCCGTGACTGTAAGTCCTTCATCCTACGTAACCTTTTGAACCAGACTCCACGAAAATGCCACCCATGCCTTGCCTCTCTAGCCATAGCGGCACAAAAACATTACATACATATATACGCACATACAACATGTACAGGAGGAAGAAGGAGACGATGCTAGTCACACCTCCCATCCTTCCACCCCGTCCGCCACCTCTCCTGCCAGAGGGAGCAGTCGAAGATGGGCTTCCTCAACTTGCGGTTCACATCGTTGTGGGCGCCGCAGAGCCAAGTGCCGAAGTCGTCACGCGTGCGGGCGCGTATGGGCTCCTTCTTGATGTACGCCTGGAAATCGTCCGCGCACACCCAGCAGGGGTAGAGCTTCGAGAACAGCCGCATGAAGCTCACCAGATCGTCCTGCTCCGCCCGGCTGGGCTTCTCAGGATACGTCGCCGCGATCGAATGCAGCAGTGTCCAGGTGCTACGGCCCAGCGTCTCAACGTCGGCGGGGCAGTCGGCCGGTGGGGATGGGGTCGCCGCCGCCGCCGCCGCCGACGCCGATGCCGATGTCGTTGCGGGGTCGCCCGGGCTCGTCGTCTTCAGGAGGGTCTTGCTTTGGGAATGCCACGCTGCGAAGGAGTTGCACGCACGACATCTAACATTTAGGGCATTCGTTAACATCTATGTTGGCCAAGGGAGGAGTACGGCATCATATCAAGGGGGCTTACGGCTTGCCATCCTTCCCCCGGATCATGAGCGGGGGATGGGAAGTCGCCCCGGCTGGTGCCAGAGGTTCGGCCACAGACTCCGGCTGTCTTGAGTCGTCGGCCATGGAAATGAGCAATCTGATATTGTGAGGCTTCGAAATCGCTAAAAACGCAAAACGAGTTCCTGCAAGCAATCGGGTACCCAAAACACTAGCTACCAGGTGCCTTAGGTTCAGGGATCTGGAAGGAGAGAGGCGTGATGATGGACCCAGCTGCTTGGTAATGCAAGCTCCGGCATGGTGGGAGAAATTAAGTGGAGCTGGAAAGAGCTCTGTTATCGATAAAGCTTTAAGACAAGTCTCGACCCGCCAAGAAACGACAGATACTCCCACGGCGTCCTGTGGCTGACTGGTTCGCTGCCTCCCATGCGAATTACAACTTCTGGCAGCTTCAAGTTGTGCTGCGACAGCTGCAGTTAGACTGCCATGACAGAGCAAGGCGGCGACAGGGAGTCAGGTGATGGTAGTATCCCTGTGTTTCTCTTGAAGACGAAGTCCAGTCCGACTGATGCCTATGAAGAACTTTTCTCTTCGGCCCGAGATGGCTTTCGGTTTTTACCCATGTTTGTGCCAGTATTCGATCACAAGTTCCTTGACGGGGGGCTCGATCAAGTCAGGTCATCACTTCAGGGGCGAAGGATAGGAGTTGGCTCGGAGTGCCAATATGGCGGGCTCATTTTCACGTCACAGAGGGCGGTTGAGGCATTCTCACAGCTCGTCGCGGAAGGTTCTGGTAAGCATCATGACCGTATCCCCAGGGATTCCTTGGCCATTGCGCTCACTGGATCATCTGATAGGCGTTGGGGGCCAGTGGCCGTACCTTCAGGACGTTCCCGTCTATAGCGTTGGTCCTGCAACTACCCGGGCCTTGAGATCCATTCCGCAGCACGGCGGGCTTCGAATCTACGGAGAGCACACGGGCAACGGCGATGCCTTGGCAAAGTTCATCCTCGAGCACTATGGTGAATGGTACAAGGACCGTCCCGTCAAACCCCCACTGCTTTTCCTGGTTGGAGAGCAGAGGAGAGACATCATTCCAAAGACCCTGATGAACGAAAGTCTACCAGAGGACGTACGGATCCAAGTGGACGAGATAGTCGTGTACGGGACGGGTGTCAGAGAGTCCTTCGAGGAGGATTTTCGGGAGACGCTGCGCGGGGTCGCCTCTGATCCGAACCACAACAGCGCCATGCGGTGGGTGGTTGTATTTTCACCCACTGGCTGTGATAGTCTGCTTCGCGCCCTCGGCCTCCTTGATGAGCCGATGGACGGCCTTCAGAGTGGCGCTAAGGCCGTGGCCAAGCCCCGAGAGTCCGGCCGAACAACATTTGTCGCGACGATCGGACCCACGACGAGGGCTTTCTTGGAGAAGTCTTTTGGGCTTGAGCCGGAGGTGTGCTCTGAGCACCCGAACGCGGAGGGACTGTGGTCGGGCATTACCCAATTCATTACGAAAATGAGATAACAGATGTGTCATATGACCGCATTCAGGCCCTATGAGGTAGCTTGTGTGTGTGAGTGTGACTGTCGCTGCAGTCACGCCACGAATTGGCAACGTGCGGCCTGGGCTCCTGAAGAGTTCGAGAAGGCAAATCATTACTTAGGTACCTTGAGGTCCCCTAAAGCCGAAAACGATACGTGGGCCCCCTGGAAACTGCAGACTTATCGTTCAGTAGCATCTTGGGGTCGTGAGCCTTTGATAGCATTGGGGCTGACTAACACCTGTCCACTCTCGGTCCATCTCCCGAGCGCAGCTTCGCGACTCCCTCAATACGTACCGTTTCCTTCGCGGATTGTCCAAGCTGGTACGGATTGGCATAAGGCCGCCAGATAATAGTATCAGTCGAAGAGACGTACGGTTCGATGTAACCTGCCTTTTGGCTTCGCAAAGCTGAAGGCAGATTGCAAGCATTGATGGAGACTATGGAGACCTTTCCTTCCCTTAACAGAATACATGCTACTTGGTTCTTCAGGCTCTCTACACGAATTGATTCCAGGAGAACACTCTGAGTCCACGTTGTCAGGCTCTTTACACAGTTACGCCACCGTTGCAATGGTGCGCTGCCAAATTAAGAGCCTCGGAGCACCGAAGAGCGACGGTTGCAGTAGTCTGAAGGGGGTGTGCGTCCCCTGTGGCGCTCAATCCCAGAGCGTCTTGCCCCCTCACTAATGTCCCCCACACTCCGATGCCCGATGCTGCCTGCAAGCCTGCGCAAGACCACAATAGGGCGTGTGTTACTGGCTTCCTGGTGCCTGCCTGGGCTTGCATCCATGAATCCGATCACATCGGCATTCCAGGATTTCTCAACTTTTTGAACAACGTTCCCGATTTTCCTTTTGTTTTGGGCAAGGTACGATGGTTACTTGAGGCTCCTTATGTTGTAGGTAGTCTCTGCTACTACTTCTGCCGCCTCGTTTTGGAGATGTTTTGCTCTTGTAAAGCATTCGTTAGGCATTGATTGTCCCCAGAACCCAGACCGGGCACCGACCACCATCTTGCATCATTGATCCCTTCTTTCCTCCACCAAGCCCAACCTGTCATATCCTTCCTCCCCGCCCTTTGCTTACTGCGACCAAGAAGCTTCGATCTCGAAAACCGCCAGCCATGAGTTTTTACTACAGCAGCAACTCTCCGGCGGGGGGCTCCTCGGGAGCAGCGACCCCAACAACCAGCGCCTCGGCCAGCTCCTCTACATTCCTCGGATCATCGATATACAGTGCCTTCGGTGGGCTTATGCGCCGCCTATCGAGTGATCCCGGGGGTAACAACATGTCGAGCTCGCCCCGGTCTCACGGCGAGAACGGCCACGGTTCCCACAGCGCCCACGGACACCACGGAAACGGACACTGGCACGATCCGGAGGATCACAGCAGCAATGGCGTCGATGGCGTCTTCAACCCCCACAGCGGGAACGGATACCACCGTCGGGCACCCTCTCCGCTGCAGCCCCCTCCTCTGGAGCCACTTGTGCTTCAGGGCTTCCGAGACGACACGCCCGCGTCGGCGCGGCTGATGAACTCGTCGGTGGCCGAGGAAATACGCATAATGGTTCCCGAGCGGTTGCGCATCGAGGAGGACTGGAAGCTGGTCTACAGCCTCGACCAGGACGGCGCCAGTCTAGCGACCCTATACGAGAAGTGCGCCCGCTTCAGGGGCCGTAGAGGAGGGTTTGTACTCGTCGTTCGAGACGACGATGGCGGGGTAAGACCCTATTCACTTGCGACAGTTCGATCTGCTCGTTCTGCCCGCATCGCACAAACGTATAACTGACTGGGCCTGACCCCTCCTAACGAACGACTCTTGCATCTAGACCTTCGGCGCCTATCTCACCGAAGCCCCACACCCCTCCCCTCACTACTTCGGCACCGGCGAGTGCTTCCTATGGCGCGCCTCGCTGGTCGCCTCGCTGGCGCCTCCCCCCTCGGCCGACACCACGAACCTCGTCCGCAGCACAACCCTCGCCGCCCCGGCTGCTGCAACGCGACCAACGACGGCGAGGACCGCACGCGCACCGCCCGTACTCGTGCCCATCTACGACACCGATCTCGAAACCCACAGCACAGCCGCCTACACCCTCCACGCAGACGATCACGACGCCGACCACCACACCACCGACGACGATCTCCTCCTTCTCTCGCCCTCCGCGGCGCCTCCTAATACAACTACTGCAACATCGGCGTCACGACCACCACCACCAGCAAAAGCACCCACACCACCCGCCCCGCCCGCCTCCCCCTCCGTCCGCTTCAAGGCCTTCCCATACAGCGGCGTCAACGAGTACTACGTGTACTGCGAGCCGCACTGGCTGAGCGTCGGTGGCGGGGACGGCAAGTACGGGCTCTGGCTCGACGACTCGCTCGCGAAGGGCGTGAGCGCCACGTGCATGACCTTCGGCAACGAGCCGCTCAGCGACGAGGGCGAGAAGTTCGGCGTGCTCGGCGTGGAGGTGTGGGTGATTGGCGCTAAGGACTGAGGCTTGAGTTGGCTAGGTCACCTAGTAACTATCTAGCCTTGTCCGCCCTCCCTAGTCCAGTCACATACCTAGGTAGGTACCTACCTACATATGATATTCTTTCTTGCCGGCGTTCGCATTTATCTGGATGGGATGGGCGGTTTGTCTTTACTCTTCTCACACATACGCCATGGCTGGACGGGCGGACCGAGACAGACAGGCAGGCGGGCAGGCAGGCAGGCGGGCCGACACCCAGGGAGGCGCAGGGCAGAAGGCTGGGTAATAATAATTTTGGTCAGGAAGCAAGGCACACCCGGACTGGCCTCGATAGGATGTATCTGTTTATGTTCGCATGGCTGAGCTGTCAGGCCTAGATGGGCACGGAGCATGGGTGAAGGGGGACATCAGCATCGAGAAACCGTATGGTGACAAGAATGCGAAGCGAACAGGGAAGGGAACGAGAAAAACGAGAGGAGAAAACGCCCACGGGAGCTTGGACGAAGAAACAGGAAACATGATACCCCACTCAGCTCACATAGCCCAGGATGTCCAATGATAACAGCATGCAACGAGTATGACTCTCTATCTCTCACTCTTCCGCTCGCTGCCTACCTGCCTGCCTAGAGGTACCTACCTATCTGATACCTAACCCAAGACGGAAATCGTTAGCAGGTTGGTTGGTCGAGTTGGTCGGTTGAGTTTCACACTTATCGATAACCAAAGTATTTAAATGCCTCAGTGCATGCCCTCCCTATCTGCGGCATATTGGAACCATAGTGAAAAGGGATGGCGGATTCATGCTGCTCGTGATGCGAAGAGAAGACAGTTTTCAAGAGAGAATTTCAAGAGAGAATCATCTATATAGAGGTATGTGTAATCAACAGCAGCAACCTCGGGCACTCCAACGCGTATTAGACAAGCTGGACGGATATATCCATCCCGTCAGGTCTCCGGCCTGTCCTGCTTGCCATATGTTTCCCTCAGCGCTCTAAGGAACCTAGTCAGAACGACCAACGCCTTCGGCTAGCTTTCCCTCGACGTGAGGGGAAAAAAACGGAAGCTACCGCACTGCTTCGCCATACACCCGCCGGCCTAGCCCAGCCCAGCCGGTGCGATTCCCTCCCCTATTCCTCCTTGCTTCCACCCAATATTTTCCGCTCGCCTCTCATTTGCTTGGCTCGCTTGCTCATGCAGAAAAAAAACAAACAAGTTTCATATGCGAGCTGGCTCTAAGGCGATCTGCATCCAAGGTTGCCCTTCGAAGGGAAAAAAAAATTGAGAGAAAGAGGTGAGAGGGTGAGGTGGAATACTTCATGGTAGTAAGTTGTGGACGTAAGAAGAGGTGAAAAGGAAAAAGGAAGCCAGTGAACAATGGGAAGATTTGAGAGAAATGGCAAAAGAAGAAAAAAAAGGGGAAAA
The DNA here is from genome assembly GCA_003049485.1 of Ophioceras dolichostomum. Classification (NCBI taxonomy): domain Eukaryota; kingdom Fungi; phylum Ascomycota; class Sordariomycetes; order Magnaporthales; family Ophioceraceae; genus Ophioceras; species Ophioceras dolichostomum. The sequence goes on from PYST01000104.1 coordinate 33,433, forward strand.
AAAAGTGACAACATAAACGGGTTTAGCGGACCGACAATGCGAAAAGAAATCCCATATTCCACCTCACGACTTTTTTTGGGTTTTCTTTTTTGCTCATCTTCCCAACACCTCGTCTTAGGTCCTCGCCCCGTCATCGTACTCGCGCCTCCGCGCTCCATTTCCCATTCTCATGATAGCTTTGGGGACCACGACCCCAGCTCGAGATTCTTCTGGTAACGGGGGGTTATGGGAGAGGCACGAGCAAGGAGAATATTAGAAGCCGGAAGCTCGTTCGTGGGCCAGTGTCTGGTCTCTCTTGTATGCAACTGCTACTACCGCATGATCTCCTGGTAGATGAGCTGCTTGAGTTGCTCCTTGCTCAGGTTGTCCTTGTGCTTGTCAAAGTCGAAGAACTCCTCAGGGATGGGCGGCGCGGTCGGCTCGTCATCCGGGTCGTGGTACGGCTCGAGGTACGGGTGCTTGAGCGCATCCTCGACAGTGATACGCTTGACGGGGTTGAACGCGAGCAGCTTCTCCAACAGATCCAGCGCAAGGTCGGACGTCTTGGGGAAGAGCGTCCGGAATGGCACCTTCTTCTTGAAGGGCAGGGACCGGATGTACTCGCGCGCGCGGCGCGACTTGATGCCGTAGTAGTCCTCCATGGTCGGGGTGCCGAGAACGTCGAGGATGAGGGTGAGCTGGTGGTGGTCTGTTGGGAGAGATATCGAGTCAGCATTAGATGCTAGTCACAACGGTAAGACGAACAGAGAAAGAGAGAGCCAGGAGGTCAGAACGTACAGTCCTTTCCAGGGAACAGGGGCTTGCCGCTCAGCATCTCAGCCAGGATACAGCCCACCGACCAAACATCAATGGCCTTGGTGTACTCCTTGAAGGTGAGCATGATCTCGGGGGCGCGGTACCAACGCGTAGCCACATATTCTGTCATGAAGCCAGAGTTGTCCTCTTGGGAGGCGGCGGACCGAGCCAGACCGAAGTCAGCCACCTTCAGGTCGCAGTTGGCGTTCAGGAGCAGGTTCGACGGCTTAAGATCGCGATGAAGCACATTGGCCGAATGCATGGCCTTGAGCGCTCTCAGGGTCTGGTAGATGAAGTACTGGCAGTGGTCGTCTGATAGATCTTGCGTGCGAATCACGCGGTGCATGTCCGTCTCCATGAGCTCCTACAGGCAAGCAAAGAAGTTCGTTAGTGACCGACCAGCAGCCAGAGAAAGCCCAGCGCATATTTTTTTTTGCTCTTGCGACGTCCCGCTCCGCCCTCCCTCCTCGGCTCTCTCACAAGCCGAGGGGAGAAACCACGTTCTCCGCAGCGGGTACGTATGTGTGTTCGCGAACTCACCTGGATCAGGTACACCTCGTTGAAGGTCTCGTAGCTCCTCGGCTTCTGGATGTCCAGGATCGAGATGATGTTCTCGTGATTGAAGTATCTAAGCAGCTTCATCTCACGGAGAGTCCTTAGGCAGAACATGGAGTGGTCGAAGGGGGTGATCTTCTTGATGGCGACCTTCTGGCCGGATGGCTTGTGCATCGCGGAGCTATACAGGGTGAGATACAAATGTTAGTTGGGAAGACACGGAACCGGGGAAAAGCTCCTGTGAATGGCGCGACCCAAGAGTATGGCGGTGCGTATGCGAGAAACTGATGTGGAGGAGAGAAAACGACGCGGGACCGTTCCATCCTCGTCCCTGTCCCGGCCAAAGGGTAGTCAACTTACCAGACGACACCGTAAGCACCCTCACCAACGACATCTTGAATATCGTACTGCTCGCTCACGTTGAATGAGATTTTGCGCGATCCAGAGGCACCACTGGGCGGGTTGGCTCGAGACATGGCAGGCACCAGGGGGCAGGCACTAAGGCCGACTTTGATGGTGTGCAGTGGTGAGCTCGTTGACGAGGAAAGATGCCCTCGTAGTCAACCAAGTCGAATTTGTCGCCCTGCCGATAGGTGCTAGATATGTCGTTCGATTGTCGATTTTTCTAGAAGGAGTCGGAAGCACGGCCGGCCAGCTAGCCGGGGAGAAAGCGGAGGGCCGGGAGGGGGGAGGGCCTGTTGGATCGACAAGACTGGGCAAACGTCAAAGCACACTCTTCTTCCTTTGATCGGTTCGGTTGTTCGCTGCTTGCTTCTACGAGAACAGATCACCGGGTTAACCACAGGGGAGGAGGCAAAAGAGGGAACCGACGAGCGGCTATTATGTGAGAGAATACGGGAAGACAAGGCACGTACAAGTCTATCGCGGAGATCGTTCGGCGGCGCTTGTGATGATGGGCTGTAGGTCGCGACCTTGGCTCGACAGCAGTAGCAGCAGCGAAGGCAAGATGAGGGGCCAAAAGTACCCTACTACGTCCGCTCGGGCCTGGTAGTCGTCTCGTTCGATCTCTGTTGCAGAGGCAAGGATTTCCCGTCTTCCGTCGACTTTGGCTTGATTAGTGCTGCGAAAGAAGAGGTGCAGCGGGTGGTGGTGGGGTTTAAGCTTGAAATCGACAGCTTTGGAGGACGAGGAATTCACATACAAAGTTCCCTCTTTCTTTCTTTCTCTCTCTCTTTCTCTCAGCGTCTCTCTCGTTTGGCCTCTCGCCGTTTGGAACAATCTGCGTGGTTGGAATTGTCGACTGACCGTCCGGCGACTGGATTTCTCTTCTTTGTCTCGTCTCGGAGGGGTGTCAAAGTCCAACTGGCGGGCGGTTTGCGACGGGAGTTGGTAAATGGCAATGCGGACGAGGAATGTGGGGTCGTCTGTTGGCTGGCAGGGGCGGCCAGACGGTCGTGGTCGTGGTTACTGTCAACGCGCAGCCACCTCGCAATCAGATTAGCCGCACTATTCAGGGATCTGTCGATTTGAGGATGCTTGTGCGAGAGCGCCCCAAGAAAGAGGAGCACAATATCAATCGTCGTGTAAGAGGATGGTGGTGACAGCCCGTGATGGCCCGTGATGGCCCGTGGTGCGCGTTATGTTTTGCGGAGGGGTGATGAGTGGAGATTGAAGCGTAACGGCAGCAGCGCTATTTTCCTCTTTGATGCCCAATATCCTTGCGATTCCTTTGGGTGACAGGTAAGGGGGACCCCTAAGCAGGTACAAGCTACAGCGCTCGGGGAGGAACCAGGAACAGAGCGAGGCGACCGGATTGGACCTGGAGCTCCCCCTTTGGCGCGGGGCTCGGGGCGAAAATCCACCTAGGCTTCAGAACCACTAGTATCTCGTATCCATTGAGAGGTCTCGAAGAGGCTGGTCAACGGAGAGTAAGAGCCCCTTGTAACGACATTTCAGACGCTTCGTCCGGTCTCTTGCTTCCCCGTCTTGCCCGACTGAGGTCGGGTGGTAGTGTACCTGTATGATCGTCCTCGTCGTGCTTGGGCGGAAGGCAACTCCAACAACGGGAGAACGGGGGTGGAAGCGGGGGGTTTGTGGCGGGGCTCTCGTGCTCGATGGTGGCGGCGGATGCACCCGAGACGAACTTATCCAGAGAGAACGGAAAGGGGCCGAAAGCGAAGATGGGGAGGGAAAAAAAAAGCTTGAACCTACCTCAGACCGATAGCGATCGAGACGAAGCTGGTGGAACGATAGCTCGATGAGCTTCCTCTGTAGCTTCACCTGAACAATGACAGGACGGCGGCCAGCTAGAGGAGAAGGACACTACAACGACGACAACTCTTATTTGCTGTGTTGTGTGTGGACATCGTGCGTTGTTGGGCGAAATAACAAAATGCGACCTCACGGACGGGCCGCGGGGAGAGTTTTATCTCACGAGAGACGTTCAACACGCCCGTGTACATACTACGCTCTGTTACTTTTCCCCCCCTTCCCTTCCCCCTTCCTTCTGCCGTGACAGAGCCAGCCAGCAGTGTTCCTGAGTTGCTGCGCCGGAGGGGCAGCAGGAGGAGGGGCGCGGCGGCGGGCGGGGGCCAGCCGACCCGACCATTTACGGACTGGTGGATGGGACCTCATCCCAGCACCCAGCATCAAGCACTCAAACTTGCCAATCACCAGGCGTGCCGACCGGGTTGCACATGCAGGTTCGGGGCCGTTGGCATCAGAAGGCATTGAAGGCAAATTCAAGGAATGGAGGCTTTTCAGCGCGAAAAGAGCCAGCGATTGACATCCGACCATTCGTGCGTTGACTTGTTGCGGTGTTAGTCGTTACATTCACCTCTTTCGCTCTCTCCCCTGCTGCCCTACCAGTTCCCTACTTTTAGTGGAAGTACTCTGTCTCTCTGCCTGCAGCCTCATCCATCCTGCGTGATGCCGGTGGAGCGCCTCACACAAAGCGATCCCATCGGCGCCGAACAAGTTACCTACCTCAGATCGGGCAGGATTCCATGACGGCCGGTCCATGAGGTGACGAGGCCGACAAAGGGCCTTCTTAGCGGACACCTTCCCACGCCCAGGTGACTCACTAATTTGGCTGAGCACAATTCTGTTGGGGCCACAAGGCCGGGCAGCATCCTCCTCCCCGATGGAAATACGAATGTTCTGATTGGCGAAAGTCACGAACTATCTAGCCCGCGGAGCAGTGAGGGTGTAGGGGGGCATAGCACGGAGCATGGGAGAAGAAGCGAGAGGATACCGCCGCCAACGAGTACTGGCACCACTCTGAAGCCGGGCGATTCAAAAATAATAACAAAGCCATCCAAACGCCATCCACAAGCCATCCATATTGTTGTAGCCTTCCCATCTCTCGTGCCGCTAGCCCAGCTTCGAAGCGCCCGCCTTTCGGCTTTTAGGCGCCCACTGCCAGAGCTGGCGCGTGTGTTTCAGTCACATTGGGGCCCGTTTCATGACTGGTCCAGACAGCTGTGACCGCCGGAGCCAGTCGAGTGACGGCTTGCGGGCTGGCCAATGGGAAGGGTGAGGCCTAAAATTAGGGCCCGCATCCCGAAAAAAAGACGCCGTCGCCCGGTTCCAAAGAGTCCTGGGTGGTGGTGATGATCGACCGGCCCTTTTTGACATTGATGCTAAGCTGCGTGCTTGGGTGCTTGTTTGCATCCTCCTTAACGAGATGTCTAGCAAGAATCGGCGAGCAGCGTGTCTCAGAATGATGCTGTAAGCAAGTACGTCGTACAACATCGATATATCTAGGTCAATATTAAATTTTGGGGGCTAGGAATCAAGAAGTAGAGCGGGGACGCGATTCAAGTCACCTCATTTGATGGTGCCTGCCTGCCTCATGTCCCATATGCCCACACTCATGAATGGTGGCTTTTTGGGCTGGGCGATCAACGGGCCACCTGTCAAATGGGTACTATTGATGGACAGAAATGCCGTATCCAAAGCACCCCGTACCATGCATGATGCACGGAATACGCGACAGGGCTCGGGAGCTAGGTAGGTACACCTAGAGGTAGATACGAGGCTCACTGGGCAGAGTGCAAGAACGTCATGTGACTGCTGTTGTCGGTATGTGCATTGGAGATGTGAAGATCATCACTGTGATAGTCGTCTCGAATCGCACGTCGGCGCCATCTGACACATGTTGCCCAGTCTATTCACCGTGGCGCGCTTAGATATTTGCCTCTGTTCACACTCAGATCCTCCACCGGGTCGGCCCCCTTTTCCTCTCTACAAGTCGCCGTCATTACTTGCCATGATGTCTGCCCCTTACCGACAGCCACTGAATAAACGAAGAAAACACGAGAGGCAGCAAAACCAAAATAGAAGAAATTCGTTATACTCATTGGACCACCTGCGCAGATAAGTCAAGGTTAGATGCTGTAGGTACGGGTGGTGTACGAAGAGGGAGAAACGGGGATGGGGGGAATAGGGAGGCAGTAAGACCGGTATGACTGTATAGCTCACCTTTTCTCTCAGAGTTCCCATCCATTGTTGGTAGCTCATGCCCTGGTCAGCACGGTCTTCGACCAGCAGGGTCTGGGCCCACAGCTTCAGGCTCGGCTCGCCATCCTCGCGAACAACATACAGATGGGGAACGACGATGCTCCCCACGCCCCGGGACTTGTAGTCGCGGCTCTTCTGAATGACCGCCCGCACGCGTTCGTTGAAGTCGTTGTCCAGCTCCGGCAGCGTGCTCTTGCCCACGCGCAGCTGAGTACGGTCCGAGACGCCAAACACGTCGACCAGTAGCTGGGGGACGGCGTCGCGACCGACCCATAGGAACTGGTTCTGCCCATCGTCTATCAGGTATAGTCCGAAGGGCAGGAAGCGCTCCGAGGATAGGTTGATCGGCGGCGGCAGCACTATCTGGCTGGTCTCGGGGTCAGGCACACCTGCATTGTCCGGCATGTCGTGGAGAGAATACAGCCGCGGGTATATAAACTGTATCAAGAGAGGGAGGGGCAGCGTGGAGAGTTGGCAGAGAGCGGCCGACCTCAGATCGGAAGGAATCTGCGCGGACCTGCGCAGGCCTACGTTCTTGATTAGACCGAGGAAAAGGACGGGGAGACCACGCAGGTTTGAGGGGAACTGCAGGCCGCCGCCCATGCTGCCGCCGGCAAGCTCCTTGCGAAATGTCTGCAGCAGCTCAGTGATCTTGCTCTGCAGCGAGTCCCGGGCAGCCTCCAGCCCATTGCCTAATGCGCGCTCGACGGCCTTGTGGCTGAAGTATGTGGTGATCGCGCACTGGTCGGCTGAGGCGTAGACGTCGGCCAGGTTGGTAGTGGTTGGCAGGGCCAGAGTCATCACTCGGATACGGCGCTCGCCGTTGCAGGTCGTATGTAGCACCGCCGCCTGCAAGCAGACCACGTTCTTGCCCAGAGTCTCGTCGATGGCCACCTCGACCACGTAGCACTGGTCGCGCGGGAAGGCCGGGAACGCGCACAGGTCCGAGCTGCGGTTGAAGAAGTTGCCGTAGAAGGTGCTCATGCGGAGCCCCGTTGTCGCACGCACACGAAGCACCGCCTCCAACCCGATCTCGGACGACAGGAAGTCGCTGAACTCCGAAGCGAACTTTATGGCGTCCTCGGGCCGCCCCGCGTTCCAACCGGGGTAGAACCATGTCTGGCCACCCGTGTAGCGCGGCAGGTTGCTCAGCGAAGCCACATCCTGGTATTGCGACGAGAACAGGAACATGTCGATCGACACCTGATTCTTGGAGCACTCGACCGCGAAGCTCTTGTAGAAACTGCTGGCCGTCTGCAGCAGCCCACTTTCCTTAGACGTGCCTAGCAGCTTCTTGTCCTCGCGCATATCGAGCTTCCCATAGCCTACGTTGGGTAACGAAGCGCTGAGCACCACAATCTTGCCACCAAGGGGCGAGATGAGCTTGTGCCCAGCCCGCAGCGCAGAGCCCATGCACGAACCCGTGCTGGTCGTGTTCACAAACATGTCGGGGAGCTTCGTCAGGAACGCCTCGATGCTCAGGCGGCTCTCCGTCAATGGCACCAAGAGCTCCTGTGGCACAGGGAGGAACGGCTCATCAAGGTCGCTAACCACCAGCATGCTCGTCTCGCCGTTCTCCTCGGCATCACGTGGGATGGCGAAGTAGTGCAGGCTGGAGTCGACAGCTATGAAGCCCAGGCGTGTGCGGGTGTCCGCGTTGGGGATGCGGTTGAGGCTGTCCAGAATAGTACGCGCGCTAGTGGCCAACAGACCCATCGACACGGCCGCATAGCTCACGTCGAAGAGGAAAAGGTAAACCAATGGCTGCGGCGGGCGCACCATGTACTCCTGCGGAGCGACAAACTCCACCACGGCGTGGTTGAGCTCGTGGCGTTGCCAGCGGTCGACGGCGCGCTGCTCGGCCGCGTCCCAGTCAAACGCCTGTGGCACGTCGTTGGTGAGGTTGCACATGTTGCAGCGCCACCGGTGGCCTTGGTCCTGGAAGGTGACGTAAGGGTTGATGTAGGTTCGACAGCGCCGGCACCGCGAGATCACCTGGTCCTGAACGATCGGAACAGGGTCATCCAGGTCGTGTAATGCGCCGTACGGCTGGATCACGAGCGCAAAGGGCAGCTTCGACTTCTTGAGCAGCGAGTGCGTCGTGGGCACTGCGTTAATGGTTGACCGAATGTAGCGCGGTGGGCAGTTAGCCATGGGCGACGGCGTGGCGCTCGTGTTGGGGGGCAGGATGATCGGTGGAGGCGGCAGGTCCAGCTCTGACACGTTGAACGGCTGGTTCAGGAGGTCAGTCGGGTAGAGCTGGTTCAGGGGGCCAGCCCTCGCCTGATGTGGGGCCGGCGCAGGCTGTCCGCCGGGTGCTCCGGCCCCGAGCTGCATCGCCGAGAGACCGGAAGTAAGGCCGGCGACTCCTCCAGAGCCCATGTTGATGCCGGGTGTGGTCCCGGCGCCAGGGTAGTATGGCTCGGGCGCCTGATATCCACCGACGCCTGGAGCCGGCGCGGGTGCCTGGCCCCCATACGGTGCCGGCTGCTGCATCTCGAGCGGCTGCTGCGGGTAGCCGCCATATCCTGCGGCTTGGGGACCGGCGGGAGGCATGCCGTACGGGGCCGGGGCTCCTCCAAATGGCGCCCCCGCACCACCACCACCTCCTCCAGGAACGGAGTTGGCACCGGCGCCCACATCAAATGCCCCAGCGGCATAGGCTCTTTTCTTCTTCTTTGCCACGTCGGCCCCAGCCTGTGGTGGCGGGGCACCAGCGGCCGGCTGCCCCTCGAAGCCTTGGCTATAGCCCTCGCTTGGTGCCGACATCTTGATTACGGTAGTAAAATCTGACGAGAAGACGGTCGAGTGATCGGACGAGAAAGCCGCCGCTTGATACCTAGGGCCAAGAGGAGATTCGTTGTTGTGGTAGTCGAGGGCTGCAGGCGACTTTCTTCTGTGACTTTCTGGTGGCGCTGGGAGCTGGATTGCGAGCCACAGGGATGAATGGGATGGAGCGTTGGTGGTCGGAAGGCGATAGGTTGGAGGGTAAGTAAAGTACTATGTGAAAGGTGTCCTTGAGGTTGACCGTTCGCTACCCTCTGCTCTAAGGTTGCTGCCTTGTGGCTTTTCCAGGAGCTACTGGGAGCTCGGGGGGTGGCAAGCGTGGAGAAGCTTGCGCGGTGGCCTCCGCCGACTCGAGCAGAATCGAGGACAATGTGGCCTCAGCAGCAGGGCGGTCGCGAGTGTCCTTTCAGCGAACCTAGCTTTGCTCAGTCAGGTCGTAGGGTTCTCGGGAGCTGCGATGAAGGGGTCCAACCTAGGCTTCACCGAAAACCCATCATAGTGAGGGAAAGAGTAGCGAATACACTGAGCAATTAATATTGCTTCCCCAATGTCGGTGGGAGCCGGTAGTGGTAACTGGCTTCACGGGACAATTGTGATTGGGGTGGGCATCATAGCAAGATCGCCCACCGCATTTCTGTGTGGCGCGTGGCGGTGCGCTGCTTTCAGCCACATCCCAAAATGCCCCGCGCTAGTGATCTCGGTGGCAGGTGCTGCCAGCACGTGCGAGGAAAGCTATCGGATTCCAGAGAGCTGGATGTACCTAAATTGATTCGGATTGCTAGTGCTCCGACCGGCCGCGACAGGCGCAGCCCAACTGAACCAGCGCTGTTGTGCTTCGGACAAGGCATTTCTGCAGTGGTTGCTGACTAGACTTGGTCTTTGTGGCGGCCAGTTGGGCCAGTTTGGCCAGTTGGGGCGGATAGTCACCTATTCATTTGGGGGTGGTGGTGCGGCTGGACTCGAGGCAAGCTCCCACAGGAACAACAACAGAACCCCACCTGCATGCACTTGGCCCCTTTTACCAGCCTTACCCACCTGCCTGTGCCTCTCTCATCTCTCATATATAATTCATGCGTGCCTGAAGATCGGCCTGAGAATCCGCCTGGGACCGAGATCGTCTGTTCTGTTTTTTGAACTGTTTCGCGAGGCCATGCAAATGCGGGGGGATTCGTGCTAAGCGTACCCATAACCCCTCCACTTCAAACGTTGGCAGCCCGTTGACATTTGACGGTTCAGCAGCAGTCCAAATCCGACCGGAACACGGCACATCAACCCTGAGCCCTCTCCTGTTGCTTCTTGCTGAAGCCTCACCCCTCCTTCACCTTTAACTTCTGCCAGTCCTCGAAGCCGCCCACAAGCCGAAGATAGAAAGTCTGCAAGCTTCGATCCCCATCTGTCGATTCGAGAAGTTCGTTTCAATCTGCACTGTCTGCCATTCGGCACTGCACCTCCATTGCATCACGAAAATGGCGTCCTTCAGGTAAGTGTCACCTGCTACATTCTGTGGAAGGAGAGCCCACTTTCGCATTCCCGTCCCTCCCTGCCTCGGATCATAGACGCGACGTGGGCTGGCTGACAATGCGCCACGTGCGATCGACTTCCAGCCAGCTATTTCCACTAGTCGTCCTATTTACGATCGTCGGCGCGATGGGCTGGGTCGGCTATCAGATCTACCTGACCACGACCAAGATTGGGGAGCAGGCCAGCCAAAAAATGGGCAAGAAGAACGTGGTGTTCACCAAGGACGGCGTCCGCGTCGGGGTCAAGCACGTCGAGAACGAGAGGTACGTCGACGCGACGCAAAGCTGGGTCGTCAAGGCGTGGAATCTGCACGACAGCAACCTCAAAGCCGCGGGCAAGAAGGACGAAGGAAAGAAGAAGAAGTGAAACTAGGGACAAGGAGAGAGAAAGAGAGACATCTCGCGACCGCTGCGGATGCTCCGAGCCGCCGCTGGGCCGCTGGCATTGCCTCCAGCGCCGTGGGTTGTCTTGGTCGGTTTGGTTCTCTTCTTCGACCTATTGGGGAGCTCGAGGGCAGGCGATGTTCCGAGGGTCCATGTGAGGCGATTATTTGCGCTTGACAAAAAAGGGTGGTTTACAGAACACGATATCCAGGCAGAGGATGGCGGGTCATGGCATGACACGGCGAGGCTGCAGGAAGGACACGATACCCAAGATGAATCTCAGGAAGGAAATGAAGGGTGCTTGCTAGTTTCGCTAGATACTTTTGGGCCGTCTTCGGCCAAGGACGGGAAAAGGAATATGGTTTTTCTGCTTTGGATACTGTCTGGAGGTCTCACATATGGCGCGGATGCGGGTCTGGAGTATGCGAACTTTACTGGAGAGCCGTCTGATATTCTGTGCCTGGCTGGCATTTTCCAGGACAGACTGGTACTCTCAACAACAGATATTCCTGCAAGACGAATACGGAAGAAACTATGGTCATTCGCCCTATTTCGTATCGGCATTTAACAGGAATTAAGTCCCTCAAGGTAATGAGTGGCACGTCCTCCAGAAAGCATCCCCCCTTTTTTTTCTCGGGCCATCATCGATCGGCCTTTACGAGGTGGCCAGTCGAAGAAAGCCAAAAAGGGGAAAATTGAGAGAAATTCCAGCACCGGAAGAACCAATGAGTGTTGGTTTGGGTGAGTATAATTTACCCATGTCCGCCAGGAACAATAATGGGGCCCAGGCCAATCAAGACACAAACAAGCAAAAACAAGTCGTCCAGATAAACCCCCCTCCCCCCCAAAACAAAGAAAAATTCACCGCAAGACACCGACGAGCCAAATCGAAGGATAAGAGATAGCCAGATAAAAACTCCAAGGAAAAAAAAGCTTCTTCGAAACATTGGCAAATCAACCTGCAACATGTCCATCATCGTTTTAGTTAGACAGACAACCATCTAGAGGCGACCCACTGGCCAGACGGGCCAGCCGTGGCCGTGGCCTTGGTCAGGATCTCGGCCCTCGAGTCCTCGAAATGCTTCTTCTGCATGGCCTCGCGCTGCTGAAGCGGGTTCATGGAGTAGCCGGCGGTGGGCGGGGCGGTTCTGGCGGTGGAGATCAGCTGCTCGAAGTTGTCGGGCATCGGGTACGGCTGGGCCATCAGGCCGTCGCGCCGGATCAGCATTGAGGGGACTCGGATTTGGAGCTGCAGAGAAAAGAGGAGAAAAGAAGTGAAGCAAGCGTCAGCAAGCAATTAGCCTCCTCGGGGCTCGGGACATGAAGTTGAAGTGTCGGGCTGGCTGGCTTACCTCCGACAGCATGATGGCGTACCGAACGCCGAGGTCATTGCCGATGTAGCGCAGTCGGCCGACGACCCACTGGCGCTGAGCGTCGGTCAGGTAGTCCTGCGAGTTGACGCATGTGAGCGGCCAGGTCAGGAAGTAGCCGGCCAGACCCTTGACCGAGTCCTCCTCGCCGCACGCGAACCCCGAGAGGTCGTGGCGGGCGGCCAGGTCGGCGCGGCCCAGGTGCCAGCCCAGGTGGTACGGGACCGAGGCCAGGATGTCGGTGATGGTGTCGACGCAGGTGCGGGCGGCCGTGGCGTACTCGGGCGTGGTGCGGTAGTCGACGGGCGAGCACACCCAGGCGGCGCACCGCACCGCGATGGACGCCAGGATCAGCCGCGACGTCCGGCACATGTTCCACACGCTGGCGATCCAGAAGTCCGGGTATATGTCGACGCGGCCGGGGAACGCCTCGGCGCGCGAGTAGTCGCCTCCAGGGACGTGGTCCTCCCAGGCGACCGTCTTGTAGTGCCAGCTCTCGGGCAGGCTCCGCATCCAGGCCTGGGCCTCCTGGTCGACAATCTGCACGCGCCGCATCATGTCGAGCATCAGGTCGATGTTCTCGGGCGTGCGGGCCACTGTGGTCATCAGCCGCGTCACCTCGGCTCGCAGCTCGCCTGTCTTGATGTTTATGAGCTGGCACTTGGCCGCAGACGTGTCCTTGACCGCGTCACTGATCCACCATTCCGTACCCATGATGGGCGCCTTGCCCGTGGTGAGCGTATGTATGATCTGCAGCATGGTGGCGACGGTGGATGGGGTGCGGCATTGTGGTTAGCAGGACTGTTTCGTGGGGATTCGTGGAGGAATTGCTTCTCACCATCTGTGTCCGCACGGCGATGAACAGGAGCAGGCCTGTCTTGCTCCTCAACTGCTTCCTGCCGCGGGCCTTGACAATCTGTACGGCGCCCTCAATGTGAGAGCCCCAGGCGAACATGCCCATCTGCTTTGCGTTGATGTTCTGCATTAGGCGGGTCATGGTTGATGTTGTTGTCAGCAGAGGCCAGCAGAAAGCGAGACGAGCCGGTCAAAAGAAAGAGAGGCCGATGATGTCTAACTTAAACGACTCGGGGGGGACGGGGCAGTCTACAGATTCGTTGGGGATTCACAAGACTCACCTCAAACAGCCCTAGTAACAACACCGCGGCTAGAACAGAGTCTGACTTGGATGCCTCCGGGTCTCGCAGCGCCGCGTGAGTGGCAGACAGAGCCTTTGTGTACTCTCCCAGAGCCCTGTCGGCGAAGTTGATGCCGTTGGCAGACACCCTGTTGCCCAGCGAGGCCATGGCGCATGCGCTGAAGGCATGCGACAGATGGCTGTCTGCCGCCTCCGTCTTCATCAGAGGCACCAGGTAGTCCATGAAGCCGCGCGTGCCGCCCTGCCGCGGCACCAGCACGAAGTTGGACACGAAGTGGCACGTGGCGTGCTGCTCTGGCGGCACGTCCAAACCCTGAGCTATGCCCGACTCCTGGCCCTCGGCGGCCATCTGGTTCTGGTTGGCGAAGAACTGCCTGGCGCGTTGGAGTAGAGCCTGGCTGGGGGTGTCGGCGGCGGTGGGACTCCTGGCGCTGCTGCTCTCGCCGTTGTCCTTTCCCGGCACGGCGACGGCCGAATCGTCGTCTTGCTTCCCCATCTTCTGGGCCATCGCCTTGCGATTGGCCTTCTGCGCCCTCCGCTCGGTCGCCTTGGTCTCATTGCGGAACACAAGGTCGAACTCGTCTTTGTAGCCTGGACATTGCCGTCGTGACTTCGCACACTGGTTGCATGTTGGCTTGGTCTCGTCGCACTGCGAGTCAAGGGGCGTCAGTAGAATGGTCCGCGGAATAGCAACGCGCACCACAGGTGAAGGTGAGCCGCCAGCCTGGCGATCTAGCTGCGAGGGTCACCACCGGATAGTGGAAGCGGCATAGTCCGGGGCTAACATCTCCGGAAAGGCATCACTCGGTAACCATTCAGGTACTATTCGGTCATCACTCACCTTTATGCGCCGGGTTCGGCACATCTGGCAGCCCCGGGAGGGCTTCCCACAGTATACCATGATTGAGGCTGTGAGATGGGAAGGCCGTTACGGCTGGCTAACAACCAGTGCCGTGACAAGAAATGAAATGAATGATTTGCCAGATTTGGATCACAAGGGGCGAGCGAGGGTGGCAGGCTGGGAGGCGATACAGGAAGCGCACAACAAGCGCGAGGTAGAGGCGAGAGAAGCGAGGAGGAGAAGTGAGTAGTGTGACCGGAGCCGAACGACAGGAGGGGACAAAACGCCTCGGTAATTTCTGTCGCTGTGCAAGAATTTCGAATGGGGTTCGTCCCAATATCGGACTCCGATGATGGCAGACGGGACCCCCGAGAGCGAAGAGAAGTGGGCGAGACGAATGTGAGAGCAGGGCAGGATGGATTAAGGTAACTAGAGGGCGGAGTGGGAGACAGGCCGCGAAGAGTTCGATTCAGCCAGGTGGTTTGTTGAGGTAACAGGTAGGCAGGTACCGGTATGAATCAGGAGAGTGTGGTAGAGCGTGGGAGAGCGTGGCAGAGAGTGGTAGTCTCGCTAGGGGAACTTGGGCACGGAGGTTGCTTCTTGCCTCGTGTTTCTCGTCGAACGTGGTCGAACTGACGAGATGACGAGATGACGAGACGACCAGACGACGAGACGAGGGAACTGACGAGACGAGGGAACTGACGAGACGAGGGGGACGCCGGTCTGAAACTAGGATAGCTGGACAAACTCTCTTTTGAGGAGGGGGAGGCCGTGGTGGTAGTGGTGGATGGGGGGAGAAGAGGCGGCGTGAAGAAGAAAGTGACGACGGGATGGTGGCGACTATAGCCCCAGTCCTATCCCATTCGAGTGCCAGGCCGTTCCGCTTCTTGTTCGTTCGTGCCTTCGTGCGTTAGGTTCGTTACCGTTCCCGCCCCCGTTCCCAGTTCAGGCGGGTCCGGTCTCGTTTTGACAGGCGCTGCGGTGTGTTTTGTTGGTAGTGTGGGAGTGAACTGAGTACCTGGTACCTAGGTAGGTGGGTAGGTGGTAGGTATTCAAGAGTGCTCAGAGAGTGCTCAGAATGACGGTGGTGGGTGATGGTGAGTCGTGCTTCAGCTTCCTAGCTTCCTAGCTTTCCTAGCAGCCTCGCAGCCTGGCTGGTCGATCGACGGTAGATAAGTCGTGCGAGAGAGTCCGGAGCCGCTTTGTCATGGGTTTTGGATCTTGGCGTTTTGAGTCTTGCGTCCGGTCTTGAGACTCTTCACACAGCCACTGGCCGTCTGTTTGAGATTATGTGTGTGCGTGCTGAGAGGGTGTCTGCTTGCTGTTTTTCAGCCAGTGCCAGCGACACATTCGTTGAACAGGCGAAAAGTGTTCAGGAACACCCATGTTGACTTCCTTGCAAATGCTGGGATAAGCAAGGGTGGCCCTTGCTGCTGTGCAGCCCCTCTTGCCCAAGATGGCCGAGATGGTTTCGACGTTATGCCTGAAGCGGCAGTGGGCGTTCAGTCAAGCCCATCAGCGTCCGGATCACACAGAGTCGCTGCAGAAGTGCTGCAGAATTGCTGCTGCAGAATTTCTGCTGCAGTGCTGCAGTGAGTGCACATGTGGCCCAGCTCAACACGACGTCAAGGTGATCGTCCGCCGTCTGCCTGCCTCATTCGGCCTCATCAGTGCACACCAATGCTCTCCGCCCGTTGAGTCGCTATTAGGAGTCTGATGCTATTACCCCTTACTAGTTTTTCTGTCAACGATTGATCTCCCTCGTATTTTTTCCTCAGCCTGTCCCTTTTTAATCTAGCCGTTGCTACCACTCCGTCTTGGTGGTGCAGAGGCAACCTCGTTATGTCGTGTAGCCCTCTTGAGAAGAAGCCTTGTCAGAACAGATCAATGGCTCGAAGTCGTACAGGGCTGCCTTCCACTCTCGTTTCCTCACCCGCGGGCATCAGCGGATCTTTTTTAAGGGAACACCGGGACATTTTCAAAGTTAACCTCAAATGTCAGATTTCACTTATGTGCCTGCCTTAGGTACGTACATAGTAGTAGATGTTCCCGGTCGGGAGGCGGCGAAGTGGGTTCGATAATACTTGCGATCTGCTCTTCGATCTGCTGGCCAGGAGGGGTCACCTCCCATCGCTCTGTGGTTTCCCCTGGGAAGCCCACCATCAGTAGTGGGGTTGCCCGCTTTGACCCTGACACTGTGAAGTTTGACCATGGGACCGGGATGCTGGTCTCCCGCTTGGCAGCTCGTAAAGCCAGGCTAGTGAGGACGCAAGCTGGCAAGGTAGCGTAGCTCACCTACATCCTACGCGCCTCGAGCTATTCCGTACACAGTACTTGTGGGATCTTCCCAACTTGTACTATGCTTTAGATACAGGCTACTGTAAACTCCCGCAAGGCCCAACTCCAAAGACTAGAGCTACTAGTTAGTGGTAACCAGATGTCGCCCCGCCATCATCCTGTCAGCTGGATGTGCTTGCCAGGTAGGGCTTGGTCAAAGTCTTGCTGGGCAGAGTTTACAATTTGTCACCTCCAGAACCTATCCATCCCTGGCCAAGTTCTGCCTCTCACACGACAAGCAAGGGGCTCGTTGCTTTAGATGAGATGGTTGGCTGGGACGTGGCCACGAGGGAGAGACGAGGAGTCGGGCATTACCGTACTTACACATTGTAGTCCTCGTCCTCGAAAGCGAGCGAAGGATGACGAGGGAACAGTGCACGTCCGTTCATAATGCTACAGTGGCGTCTGGACTGTGACGGTTCCATCGCCCTTATTATACTATACTTACATTTTGTTGTATGTGCTCCATCCTGCGTGCGTCTATACCTACCGTACTAGGAGTCATTGCACAGCCTAGGCAGGAACGGGACAACCGGAATACCACGATGGACTTGACATTCGTATGTTCGTACTGACCTGGTGGTGTCATCGAGCCGACGTTCCCGGCTTCCGGGCGGGGTAGGATAGTGAGCCAGAGCGGTCCAGGATGCAGGATGGGCTTATGATGAAGGACGCGAGATGCCTTCCCCCATTCTCCAGCGTCCCTGCGTCGAGGTCCTGAAAGTTGGGATGAAGTTGGTGTTTGAGGACAAGTCCAGAAGATTCTGCACTGGTTGGCGCACTGTTGGCCGGTTCGCTATCGTAGAGCAGAGGACGCTCAGGTTAGGTGAGACGAATTCCAAGTCTGGAAACCTCTTCATGCGCTTGTCAGACAAGGACGAGGCATCAAAGTCACCGAGGTCCGTTGATCGGACCATGGGGATATCCCATGGGACCCAGGCCTAAGCATCCGAGTGGCCAGGAGTGCTATCCCGGGCACGAAGAATCTGGCTCATGGCGGGTCACGTTGTTGATGGGTAGTTGATGGGTAGTTGATGGAATGGAGGCTGTTCAAAGCAGGCGTTTGGCGGTGATGACTTACTGCCATTACCCGACCTTGGAGTGTTTGGAGCATGTCACGAACCGCCGTGTTGGTCTCCGGCGTTTTGGATGTGTTTACCCAAAAAGCAACTACCAGGTAGGCACTAGGTAGGTATCTCATGGAGGTCACCCTCCCGTTTTGTTTATTGCCTCTTTCTTCTAAATGGGTATGATAAGCAATAGCAGCAGAAGGCCCGGTAACCAAGCATGCACACAACCAGGTAGCTTCACCTTCGTGCCGCTCTGCGTAGCACCTTTAGCTCCAAGCGCATCACCTCGCGAACTGGGCTAAGAGAAGGCGCAGGGAATAATAAGTCGCCCGCTCGGCCGGTGTCTGCAAGCCTGCAACAGGTGATCTAGAGACGACCGAGGAGCGGAGCCCCAGTCTCACTCTCTCGGGTGTACACGAAGGACCTGCAACGCACTCCGTCTCTCTCACCTCTTCCCCCCTCTTCACCCTCCTCCCCCTCCTCTTTCTTCTCCATTCGACCATTCAAATGGCTCACTCTGGTCGCTGCAGCTTACTGCGGATTGCCGAACAACCCAGCAATGCCATCCAGCTCAGGTGTTGTTCTCGTAGGCCCCTCATGCCCAGGCGCAAGCCCCTCCTCGCCGGGGCCGCCGCCGCCGCCTACTGCCGAGTTCGCAACTGGAGCAGTCATGAACTGCTGGGTCATCTTGCTCCGCGAGGACTTCTTCGCCGCGCGGCCGCTGGCCTCCGCCTTAAGCCCCGCGGTCCTGTTGAGCTTCCCCATCTCTGACACGCTTACACCCTTCAGGTCCTTCAGCAGGTCCAGGACCAACGCGCGCTGTTGACGCGGGTTGGTTCCTGGCCGCGAAATGTGGGTGATGGCGTTGTCCACATCGTGTGCCTGCATGCCGGGGAGGCACAGCAGGACTCCCCTCGGAGTCGGCGTCAGGGGGCAGTAGTGGAGCAGGATCGAGGCGATGAGGGCGCCCAACTCCTTCTGCAGGTCGACGAAGTACGGTTCGTGCATCGAAGCGACGCAGGCCTGCAGCACGTCTGACGAGACGAATTCGCGCACCGCCTGCGCAGTCTCTTGCGGAATGGGGAAATTGTCCGGCACATGGCCCTTGCTTGGCGACGATGACGGCGGCGGCGCTCCTCCCTCTCCTGCCGCCGCAGATGACGTGGCGGCGGCGGCGGCGGCGGAGAACTCGGGGATGATGTAGCGGAAAACCCGCAGCACGACACCGCAACACCTGCCGTCGCGCATTCGGATGGCATGCGAGCAGAACAGCAACAGCGGCTCGACGATCGACGAGTGCATCAAGCAGAACTTACGCAGTGTTGGGTATGCCTGAGGGTTGGCAGGCGACGACGAGGGGGCATAAGCCTCGGAATCTGCAGAACGTGAGCCTGTCAGTCGGATCCGTCCACTCACTCCATGCCGCGCGGCATGGCTTTGAAAAGAAGGCCCACGGGATCCCAGGATACTACTGACTCGTCCTGTTAGGGTCCAGGAAGTCCGCGACCATGACCACGGCCGTGTAGGTCAGCTGCCTCAGGATGCTCTCGGCCTTCATCTCCTCGGTCAGCTCGTCGGCTGCCGCCTGGACGCCTTGTTGAATGCCGAGCTTCTCCCACTCGGTCATTATCTTGTTGTCCATCTGCTGGAAGCAAGCCGCCAGCAGCGGGGGGAGAAAGTGTCCGCGAAGATCAACTGGGCAGTGGTCGACCAGATATCGGACCAGGTTCAGCAGGTTGATGACTTGATGTGCGGAGAGTCCGACCGAGTCTGCAAACAGGGCGTGAGACAACGGCCCGGGCAGCTCGTTGAAGCCATAGAAGTGCACGTCCAGCCGGCTCATGCAGAATATTATGGCGTAGCACGTGTCGCGGACAAAGCGCACCGATCCACGGATTGTTGATGCCAGCCCTTCTAGGGTCCCCCTTTTATCGACGACCCTGGCGTAGAACTCGTCCTTGCTGCCTTCCGAGATTCCCGCCTGCCAAAACCGGTCGGCGAGCACGCGTCCCACGACCGAATGCATCTCCTGCGGAAGTAGAGTCCAGTTGCTCTTGTTGTGGCAGGCATGGGCGTGACTAGGTAGATCCGGGAGGGAAGGAGGTTAGGTTGGTCAGCAGCTGAAGGTGCCGTCCGGCTCGTTCTCGTTTGCTCATAACCATGTCCATTTCGGGCATGCAAAAAAAAACAAAAAGAACGGTTGGGTATGGAGACAAGACCCCTCTCAATGAACAGAGCAACGTACCTGAGGAACTGCAAAAGATGCGGCAAAATCACCGGGAATCCATCCCGCCAGAGGGCGCAGGACGCCTCGTATGGAGGTGAATGTTTGTCCAGCTTCTCGACCGAGTAGGTCAAGACCGACTTTGTGGCGCGAAGGGGCAGCACCGCCTGCCGATCCTCGAGCTCGGTCTGGAGATCGAGGCCCTCAGTGTCCAGCTTCACTAAGCCCCAGTCGCTAATCTTGTGGACCTCCTTGATTGCAAGGTACCGTTGCGCCTTATCCAGCGCCAGCAGTTCACAGAAGGTCGAGTATGAAGACAGCGCCTGCTGTAGCTCCTGGTTGTTCCACTGTGCGATGACGGGGTTTATGAATGGCTGGAGCCTCATGATCCTGGTTTGCTGGTCGATTTTGGTAGCACGATGGCTGCGGGGCAGACGTCATAACACCTGGTCAGCACAAGACTCTCGCGAAGCAGGTACGGCATGGGGAATGGCAGAGGAAAGCTGGTGTGCACCCACATGATGATAAAAAGGAAAGACTGGTATGCAAGCTGTCGCTTCTCGTCCAGGGTCCCAGAGGCTATCATCTCGTTGACCTTGCCGGCAATCTGGTCGTACACCTCGAGGAGGTGATCGGGCATCTTGGACGCCAGCCGCTGCAGCTCTATCATGCTCTCCGATTGGAGATCTTTGATGGCCTCGTTGAAGAGCTTATGCTTGCGTTGGGGTGCCGGCCACGTCACGAGGATATGCTCGAGCACCTTCAGCATGAAGCCCGCATTCCTATCGAGCGCGGTCGTCGAGAAGGCCACGAGAAGCTGGAGGATCCGTTTGCGAATCATGGGGTCTTCAAATTTCAGCTCTAGCAGCCGGTTGCACCACGACTCGAAGCTCTCCTCCAACGTCGCTTTCTGTTGCTGGCTCTGGGGCGACTCCGCGTCCACCCCGAGCCGCCACTTCACATAGCCCTTGAGGGCAGACTCGATGACCGTGAAACGAGCATCGACCCGCAAAACCTCCATCGAGGTTTTGTTGTAGTTTTGCACTTTGAGAAAGCAGATTGTCAGTCACGTGAGCGGGGATGATGTCCGGTACAGAACCAAAGAAGGGGGGTGGATGTCTGGCCTCCTCACCATCTACTGGCACTAATCGACCATCGTAAAGGTGCGTCAGTACGTCGTCGGCCTGGTTGAGAATGTGTTGGAACGCGTCCACCAGCTTCAGCTGCACAATGCTTTCGATGACCTGCGAGCTGTAGCGGCGGTAGTTGCCCAAGAAGGCGTGCCTCTCCGGAGGGGTGTCGGTGTCCTCCATCAAAAGCACAAACGTCGGGTCCTGTGTGTCCTCGGGAAGGCTCTCGTACTGAATCAGACGGGAGCTGCAGAGTTCCAGAAGGTGGCCGACCAAAGCTGTGTCGCCTATTGAGGGGCCGATCGTTGGGTTGTGTAGTAGGCGAGTCCATGTGACGAGAACCGGGATGGACACTACGAGGCTCTGGCTCTGCAACACTAGCAGCAGGAACTCGAAGAATTCTTGGAGCGCAATGTCCCCTGGCAGTGTGGACGTCCTCCTGTCCAGATAGTTACCAAGGCAAGAGATCATCTGCACACAAAAAAAAAACCGAGCGGGTTAGCCGACAGCTCCCAAAAAAAAAGGTACTCCCGAGAAGGCAGCTCACGCTACGCAAACTCTACGCAAAGGTAGCATTCTGCAGCTGCCTTACCTCAGAGAACTTCTTGGCAAACTGATATTTGTCGTCATCAATGTCTTCGGGGTCGACTACGGACCACTCAAACAGCCTCCTGCCGAGCGTCACGAAGGACGGGTGGTACATGGGCACGATCAGGGACAGGAAGTCGTCGTCGACGAAGCTGGTGCGGGCACAAAGGGCATGGAGGGCCTCGAGGGCGGCCTTCTGGATCGCAACCTGGGGCGAGGCAAGACCGTTGCACATGGTGGGAACGCATCCAGATGAGGTCAAGGCCTGCGGGATCGCCCAGGGCATGACCGAGTGCAGCATGGAGAGTGCCCGGATGGCGCAGCCACGGACGTCCTCGTTGTTATGCGCGTCGCCGACGAGGCATTCGTCGAGAAGCTTGGTAGCGCGTATGACCCAGCCATCGTCGCCGGAGCGAATGCCCTCGACGACGGAGCGGGATGGGAACTGCTCGGATAGCACCTGGGCGGGGGTGAAGATGTCGACGCAGATCTTGGACAGCATGTGCTCGCGCATCGCCACGACGGGATCGTCGGCCGTGCCGAAGATCTCGTCCGACAGCGACTCCAGCACGGTCAGGACCAGCTCCTTGTGGACGGTCGGCCCTGGCATGAAGAACCACAACGAGCACAACAGCTTGTCCATATCCAGCCATTCCGGGCCCCAGCACCGCTTGGCTACCTCGACCCACAGCTGGGCGATCTTGTTGCGAATGTATAGCTGGTCGCCAGTCCTCGAGATGCCCTCGGCCAGCTGCAACACCCAGCCGCGCAGGTAGCCGACCTGCTCGTCGCTATATTCTGCCCATTTGTGCTTGATGGCCTGCTCGAGCAGCGACAGCCCGTAGTGCCGGACGAAGGGGGAGTTGGTTCGCGTCTGCGCGAGGTCGGAGCCGATCGACGGCGACTGGCCCAGCGTCTTGATGCTCTCGAGGAAGTCCTGCGCCTCGCGTCGCGCCTGGTTACTCGAGTGGGGGCTGTATATCAGGTTGAGCGCGTCGTGGATCTTGGGGAGGATTTCGGCCTGGCCGCCCGCAAGCGGTCCAGCTCCGCCGTCAGCGAAACCGCTCCCGCCAACGGCGGAGACGGCGCCTCCCAAGGCCCCATTGGTGGGGAGCGCGGCCATGCTCGGGGCGGAAGCCGGGGTGGGCGGAAGGGAAAACGACCAGGCGCCGGCGGATTTGTCAGGGTCGGGTTTGCAACGGCGGTGTGTGGTGGACAGTCGGTGTGCGTAGGGGAGAGGAGTGGGAGGGGGAGGGGGACTCCCAGGTGCCGTCGAGGTGAGCGTCTCGTGTGAATCATGCGCTTGTGTGTTGGGCGGTTCGCTCGGTGTCGAATGGTGGGGTTGGCAGAGGTTTGTGAAGGTGAACGCGACCGGTAGCAGAGCACTCGGGAACAGAAAGCTCAGAAATGATGTGAGGATGCGAGTGGCCCAGCGTTCTATCCGTCCTCCTCACAATCAGCTAGGATCCGTGGAAGCTGTAGGAGGAGGCACAAGCTTGGTGGAGGGGCAGAAGCCGGAAAGCCTGGAAGCGGGTTTTTTTTTTTTTTTTTTTATTGAGTCTCAACTCGGATATGTCATATCAGGTAAATTTGCTTCTAAAACGCATTCATTGTTCGAGTACCAAAATTGCAAAAAAAGTCATCAAGCTGTCACAACTTCGCATGTTACCAACAGTGCCTTTTGTTTCCATTGACATTTGCTACCAATGATGTTTGTTAGGCACTAACAGGAGTGACTGCTTGTCGAGGGCAGCCTGCCCAAATTTTTTTGTACCGCGCCCAGCCCTGTGCTGTCGGTCGCGGTGCGTGCATTTTGTGGGGTCTTGTGCCGTTTGGCCCCCTGAGTCGGGTCAAGATTGCTACTAGGCAAGTGCCTGCATGCCTGGGAAGACGCTGACAGGGAGCCCTCGGCTTATGACCGCAGGTTCGTTTATCGAGCAGTTCCTTCTTTTGTGTTTCCTGCTCCCGTCGCAGGAGCATCTGTCCGCAAACGTGTCGTGCGTGCGGCTGTTCGAAGACGAACTTGAGGGTAAGTGTACACAAGAAATGTGACGCACCGTACGTAATCAAGATTCGTTAATCAAGATAGGTATCTTCGGGATCGAGTCCCTACCCTCGAACATGAGATTTGGGAACCCACGCTACAAGACCCAGAACTGATGACAGGAAGTAGACAGGGCAAGGATAGCATGTATCAATGGCATGTATCGGCCCCCCCCCCCCCCAAAAA
The DNA here is from genome assembly GCA_003049485.1 of Ophioceras dolichostomum. Classification (NCBI taxonomy): domain Eukaryota; kingdom Fungi; phylum Ascomycota; class Sordariomycetes; order Magnaporthales; family Ophioceraceae; genus Ophioceras; species Ophioceras dolichostomum. The sequence goes on from PYST01000104.1 coordinate 56,902, forward strand.
A
>PYST01000104.1:56908-69723 GCA_003049485.1 Ophioceras dolichostomum
CCCCCCCCAAAAAAAAAATAGATGTCCAATATTCACTGATTCCACGACAACGTAGGTGGTAAGGACCAACACGTAGGTAGTTACTACTTGTTGCCTATCTTAGCGAGTACACAAATGCTAACCCCTTGCTATTCTAGTTCCTGACGCCGACCACCTCCCGAAATAATAGAACGCCTGTCCGCCGCCATTTGATGGTGATGTGGGCACATTGAAGACCTTTCACTGGTTCCTCGCAATGGCACAAAGGTCTCGGCCTCGGTAGTGGGGCTCGAAGTACCCAAACAGGCAGCCAGCAAAGGGCGTAGAGCCGGTTTCTCTGTCCTCCAAGAAGACTTTCGGACAGCCAAGAATCATTCTCATTGCTGAAGCCTGCCTAAGCTTCACTGCCGGAGGTTCATGTGTGCCTGCTGGAACTGATACATGAGACCCAAGACGCCAATCTCTGGTTCTTCGGCGTTGATGGCGCTGTTCTCCCTAGAGAGCGTCTTCGTCGGCGATGTCTGCCATGTTGACTCGTCGAGGGCAGCTCCACCGCTGTCGTAAATATCCTCCTCTTCACCGCGCTTAGAACCATGTGCCACGTTCTCGCGGCCGTCCTCCATGGACTCCTCGATGATATCGCGATCGCCTGGATAGCCGCCGCGCTGTTGCGGCTGGTGTTGTTGTTGCTGCTGCTGCTGCCGTGTCCTGTGCATGCTCCTGGTTCCGAATGTGCCCGGAGCCGGTTGGTGGTGGGGATCGAGGAGAATGGAGGCCATTGGAGAGGGCTGGGGCATCGCAGGCCTGAATTGGGGCGTCCTCGACTGGGTTGGCATGGCGCCCGGCGCCCGGCTGCGAGCGCGGTCGCGGCCAACGCGAGAATACTGTATCTCGGCGGCAAGCGTCGGCGAGTAGAGCCCCGGAAACGATGGAGGTGGCTGGAACTGATGCCGGGCGCCGGGTGGGAGATGTCCTGGTAGGCCGGTCTTTGGGTTGATGACGTAGTTGTCAAGGAAACCGTAGAATGATGCGGCCATCTTACCGTGCTTCGTCGAGTAATAGTCATCCCTGGGGTCCGCGTTGGCCGCTGCCGCCGTCGGCTGCTTTTGGTCCCCGACCCCCTTCTTAAAATCAAAGACGGCAAAAGAGCACACGAAGCCGAGGCCGTCCACGTGAATCGTGAACTCCCTGAAGAAGTCGATCACCTGATCACTCGACTTTGGCAGGCTCACAAGCAGCACCAGGGGGGTGGTGAGAATGCTGATGATCTCCTCTAGGAATATCATAATCTTGGGCTTGTAGAGCTCCGAAAACTCGAGCTTGACCTCGGTGCTGCGCAGGCGGCCCTGCCAATGGTCCGGTTCGTAGTGAGTGAACTCGATCACGCTCTTCATGGCGTACTCCGGGTCGAACACCTCGTTGTCGCCTGACACGTTGCCACGGGCGATGGCCCAGACGGTGCCCAGGACGGTGATGTAGAACATGGCAGTCCGGTCCGGCGTGATCTCGAATTTGAGGAACATCTCCGAGTCGAACACGGTGGCTACGGCCAGCACAGCCACAATCGACCCGGCGATAAAGGCCACCGTCTTGGAGATCTCCTCGGTCTTGTACTTGGGAAACTGGTCGATGTACCGCTTCGCGAACGGATGAGACATGTTCAGCCGGTCGGTGAATAAGTGCCTCAGCTCGTTGAACTCCCTGAACTTCCACTCCGCGAGCGGCGAGTAGGACCTGCTGCCGAGAGACGACGGGTCGCTTCGGAATTCCTGATGTGATAAAGCGGGTCAGCATGACAGCGAGCAAAAGAGTTGGGGGAACAGCGTGCTTGCTTGCCAGGTGCTTACATGGAAGTATGTCAGGAAGTAGACGATGACCAGGTAGCACGCCAGGAACGGTGCCAGGACAAGATTCATGAACCCGGCGAAGACGAAGCGGGACCGTAGCTTCTGGCTCAGTTGACTGCGCCGGCCGGGTCTGAGGAACTCCTGGCTGACCTGGCCCCGGCTGTCAAAGACCAGATCTAGGATGCTGAATTTGAGGGTCCACTCCAGAGTTTTGGACAAGATCTGCCGGTGGCGGAGGTACGGCAGCGGGATAGTCAAGTCTAGGATGTCCTTGTTGAACAGAGCTATCATAAAGTTCTCCTTGCGCATGAGTCGATTTGCGATGTCGTGCGCGTCAAGACGCTCCTTGGACTGGCTGCCAACCCATTCGCGCTGGACTCTGGATAGATTCCTGGCCGTCTTTGGGTTCGCGTCTCTCAGTGCCATGATCCGGACCACGACGTCCTGCCATGAGACGGTCTGCATGTCGGCCTCGGGGATGTTGAGGAGATGGATGTAGAACTGGCGCATTTGGAGTAGACGTCGCAGGTCCAGCAGGTACTGGATAGACTTCCAGACAAAGTAGAACACGAAGACCCACAGGCCAAGGTTCCAGACCATGCCCATCTTCTGCGTGCACTGGGGTATCGTGATCTGCGAGAGCCTTTTGGACTCTGGTATCTTGTGGTAGTCGATGCACTGTGTGAGGAAGGTGAGGAAAGCCGCGATGAACGTCACGTTCCTGCAGTGCCAAACACGGGACAAGGGAGTTAGTAGGTTGCTCGGCTAGGTTATTGCCTGCGCGGGAGAGGCAGAGAGACACTTACACTAAATGGAGCACTCGCGAAACAGTGATACACCAGAAGCCACATCCAAGATAATAGTCGTAAACGTCGGTCATGAAATTATCGAGATTCGAAACGTTGACCCATCTCCACATAGCCTTCTCGCGTGAATCTCCGGGCACGAAGTTGGCCATGAGAGACTGTGGCTGGCCGCCTTGGCTCGCCGGTCCAGGCAGCGGACCGTCATCATGGTGCAGCCGTTGCTGGGTTTGAGCGGCCTCCCACTGTGCCCGGCTTTTCCTGTTGGACGGTCCTGGGACAGCCCCACTCGGAGCCGACGGCCCTGCCTGTTGAATCTGGGGGGCTCTCTCTCGTGGATGGGGCAGCTGTCGCATGCCTGGCGGGTGTTCCACGAGCAGCGACTCTGGAACATCGTTGTCGACATCGTCTTCGGCACCAGTGGCTAGCCATCGAGAATCCCGTCGAGAATCCCGATCCTTCTGGCGGCGGCCCACGACGCCCCGATCGCCAGCAGCTAGAGCACCGCCGGCGCCTCCGCCATCATAGAGCGAGACACGACTACTGTCCGCCGCAAGCCTCTCCGCCTGTTCCAAATCGTAGTCCTGGAATGGACGGTTCAAATTCTCCTCGTCGATCGCGGCATCAGCGTGGGCCTCGACATCATCAGCCCCTCTGAGCTCCTCGTAGAACGACCGCCCGCGGTCTTGGGGGACGAGTCGGGAAAAGATGTTCGACGCCATTTCCTGCCGCGACCGCTGCGAGTTTGTGTCGCCAAAGATCAGAGAGGGACGGACCGCATCGCAGGAGCTCCCGAGAGGCACGCGGGGATAGCTCCAGAAGAGCGTGGGATAGCCAGTTCGTCGGTGGTTACTCGGCCCAATACTGTGAGAAATCGGGGGGTTGCTAGGAGATGGAGAGGGGGCTCAAGGTTCTATATGAATTGGAATTCGCTAGGTACGTGGTCGGTCGTGGTCGTGGTGGCAGGAACGCGGCGCTCGAAGAGAACGAAGGTTCAGGGTTGGATGGGGCAGGCACCAGCAGCGATGCGTGCACGGCCTGGACAGGCTGCACGTAAGTACCACCCCGATGCACAGGCACTCCTAATCGTGACGTCGGACGCGCAGCTCAGTCATGTGCACTCACGCGATGTATTGAGTAACACCGCACACAAACAAGAGCGTGATCGCTGGACTTGAAAACAGAATATACGTCAGATGCCCCCAATCCATAGGCATTGACTTCCTCGGTGACGGAGGACTCATATACTGTTAAGGGAGAGCCAGTCCGTTCAAGGACGGAGACACTGACCAGCAACGGCCAGCTGATGACGCTAGCCCAGGCGGATGCGACCCACAACACTGGGGCTTTGGCAGGCAGCTGACAGGGGCGGGCGGTGTGTGGAGCATTCGACCGGATCAATTATCTTGGCATCTACCATGGCCTATCTCACCGCCTTTGAGTCCCTGTCACCCCCTTCGTACTTCAGGACGATCGTTCTCATCATCAAAGCCGAGCTGGTGGCATTACAACTAGAAATGCTTGTTACGGGAAGCACTTTCCAACCACGAAGGAGCACCAAAGCCATGTTATTTACCGGGGCGGCCACCCCTAATCAAGCTATCGAAGCGTGAAAGTGTCATTGACAGCCAGCCAGAGCTGGAGCTACCCAACACTCTCACAAGCAATTCTGCCCCTCACTCATGGCACCCCGTGAACAGACCTGTCAATCTCACAGAAGCCATGAGTGCACTCTTTTCATCCCTCGAAGGACTTCCACTCCTCTCAACAACACAACAAGCCCCTGGATCCAGCCCTGTATCACCACCTATTTCTCAAACTGCATCCTCGCTCAAAGGCCTCAATGCGTTGTCGTCTAAGGTCACTACCGCCCTCTCAACCTCATACGCCGATTCAGAGTTCCGCGATGCACTCGCGCTTCTGGACGGTCGCGGACTTCAGAATAATCCTGAGACTCGCCGCCGACTGAGGCTGGATCTGCAAAAGAAGGTCATTGACAGCAATGGCGAAATAATTAGTGAATTTGGTCGAGTTGCAGATGTATGTTTCTTGTTCGGTTTCCCTGCCCCTCATCACTTGCTGTGACTTGGTGCGATGAAGTGAAGTGTGTCCTGCACCTGAGCTAATGATATTTTCACAACGCTTGGCTGCACCCCAACCAGCAACTCCGGCGCATAGGCAACACAATAGAAAAGCTCAACAAGAGCTATGCCGAGATGAAGAGCCAAATCACAGCCGCGCATGACTGCACTTCTTCGGTGTTACTGGAGGCGTCATCACTTATCACCCGGAAGCGCCAAGTTGAGAACAAGCAACGGCTCATGAAGGCCCTACAGGGCCACTTCGTGCTTTCGGATGACGAGGTAGCGGTTCTCACTCTCTCGACCAAGCCGGTAGATGACCGATTCTTCGTTTTACTCGCCAAGGCGAGGCGCATTAGCAAGGATTGCGAGATTCTACTCGGCTTCGAGAACCAGACCTTCGGACTGCAAGTCATAGAGCAGACCTCCAAGAACCTCAACCTCGCCTTCCAGAAGCTCTACAGGTGGATCCAGCGTGAGTTCAAGACGCTGAATCTGGAGAACCCCCACATCGGGTCTTCCATACGTCGCGCTCTTAGGGTGCTTGCCGAGCGACCCTCGCTGTTCCAGAACTGCCTAGACTTCTTTGCTGAGGCGCGCGAACACGTTCTATCCGATGCCTTCTTCACCGCCCTCACCGGCACTACGACAGGGGGTGCCGAGGACCCCACTGTGAAGCCTATCGAGCTGGCTGCCCATGATCCATTGCGGTACGTGGGCGACATGCTCGCCTGGACGCACTCTGCCGCCGTCAGCGAGAGGGAGGCCCTGGAAGTTCTGTTCGTCTCAGACGGAGACGAGATTGCCCGGGGGATCCAGACGGGGCGGGACACTGAGGTATGGCGCCTCGTTGAGGAGGAGGGCGAAGCGGCTCCCGAGTTCAACCCCGTCAAGGCGCTCAACGAGTTGGTCGACCGTAACGTGTCTGGCGCGTCTCGAATTCTCCGCCAGCGCGTAGAGCAGGTTATCCAAACGAACGAAGATACGATCCTGGCATACAAGCTTGCCAACCTCCTCAACTTCTACCAGGTCACGTTTGCGAAGCTGCTTGGAGAAGACTCGGTCCTCGTAGAGTCTCTGCGCAATCTCGACTCGGAGGCGCTGCGGCAGTTCAGGTCGCTCATGCGAGATCACATCGCCACCCTCCAGGGCGAGTTCCAGCAGGCACCCGTGGATCTCGCGCCTCCGGAGTTTCTGCTGTCGTCGCTAGAGCAGCTCACTGCCATCATGAAGACTTACGAGACATCCCTCACATCGTCTGCTGATAGGGAGGCGGACTTCCAGCCCATTCTGGCCGAGTCGCTTGAGCCCTTCGTTTCTGGCTGTCGAAATATCGCAAAGGGAATCGAATCACCTGCCAATCTTGTTTTCCTGATCAACTGCCTGGTGGCCGCGAAGATGGCGCTGATGCCTTACGACTTCACACGTGGACGAGTTGCGCAGCTGGAGACCGAGATTTCGGAACAATGCGCCAGGCTGTCCATGTGCCAGTACGACTTCTTCCGCGATGAGTCAGGTCTCGATACCATCTTCAGGGCGTTGGGTCCCCTCACCGATAAGCCAGAGGACATTGAGAAGATCAGGAGCCTCGAAGCCCTCGCGCCAGCGGAGCTGGCTCAAGCGAGCCAGACATTGGATGACTTCCTGCCGTCGGCTTTCATGGATGCGTTGGAAAACATCAACCTTGTACAGGAATCAAGGTTGGCACGTCAGATCACGGAGGAGGCTGCCGAACGGTTCTGCGTCGATTTCGAGCATGTCGAGGACTTGCTGATCCACGCTGACGAGGTGACGGAGAGGGAGAACGAAGCTGGCGGGAAGCTCAGCGATTGCAGTGACGTAGAAGATGATGAGGACAGACCACGGAACCTGCGGTCTCTGTTTCCTCGAACCTCAGGCGAGATTCGAGTGCTACTGTCATAGAAGATTTTAGTCAACGACTCTGATTCCGACCAAGGGCGGAGCTGACTGCGATAGACGACTCCGTTCTTATTACAGCATTGGCCGTGTTATGAACCTAATCCGTTCTCTTCCGTCTTTCTTCGCTTTGTGTGTAGGTAGTTAGGTAGGTAGGTAGCTTTCTGCAGAACGACCGCCGGCCTCCCACACGTTAATTGTTGGAGGCTCGCATCAGGGGCACAAACATCTCAGGGGGCTCTCCAGGGACGAGGAGCAGCCTTACCCTCCATGCCCCGCACACAAGTGCATTCAGACACAGCATTTTAGGCCCCTAGTGCCCCACTACTCGCACAACGGTGGGCGAGCAAGCTCCAAGACTCGAAGCGGGCAGCAACCAACTATGGAACCTACGTCACTATCTCCCAAGCTGTGCTTGCACTTGGGCGTTTGATCGAGTCAAGGCCAGGTCGGGCTGGCACCATCACATTGAAGCTAAATATGGACCACCGGCGAAATATTTAACGGTAATTTGTTCCCATATGCACCAACCGGGAGATCCTCTGTACCGTATTATTGACTCCGTGTTTTTTGACACGTTCAAGCTCAAAGTCCAGGGACGATTTTCTCCTCCAGCGCTTCCCCAACCGATGTGGGACCAGCGAAGAGCATCATGCAGCAGCCCGGGCAGTCTATAATAGATTTGCTCACTACAGCTTACGACAAATGCTTTGACGACTGCCAGGCAGCGATCTCGTTAGAGGGCCAGGTAATGCCATTTAATTCCTGCGTCTCCTAGCGACTTCTTTTGCTTCCGCTCCCTTCTCCTCTGTGCAATTTCCGCGCCTCGCCGTAAGATTCTGTGTCTGGCTGACGCGTCCGCGGATGGCGCCACCTACTGTAGAACAACCCCGCAGCGGCGGACCGATACTGGAAGGCAGTCGTGGGGAGAGTACTGGACTTCAGGTCCGCATATTCGAGCGCAGACGCTTTTAAGACCAGCGCGGGGAAGGATGCCTTCAAGGGCCTCCGTGAGCTCGAACTAACAGCGCAGGAGCATCTCGATCTGCACGAGGGTTTGCGACTATCTCTCCAGAGCCTTGCCCTCCAAGATGCCCCATCCCCCGGCCGCAGCTCAGCCTCCCTTTCCCGACGCGACAGCGACAATGGCAACAACGGTAACAGCATCGTCAGCAATAATGCATTGAGCGAATCCGAACAACCTCCGGTCCTACCTCCCAGACCCCCACTTCCACCACGAGCGAAATCTTCGTCGTCTGGCCGTGCCGCACTCGTGTCGAGCGACAGGGTTTCGAGCTCCGACTCCGAGCAATCCCAGCCATACTCGTCGAATCCTATTCTGCCCCCGCCGGACCCGTCCGAGGCAAACACACAGGCAGACCGGTCCCCTAGCCCCGAGGCTCGTGTCCACAAGATTCGAAAAACCTTACGGACAGGGAAGTCGAGCTTCAGGTCTAGAGATCAGGGCCAAACGGCGTCTGGCGCGGACAGAGCCGCTGCTGCGGCCTGGAGTGCTCAGGATGCTTTGCCGTCCTTCAGGCGTCTTAGTCGGGACCGGCGCACGAATTCCCCGAGCTCGCTGTCGAGCGCCGCACATGTCCTGCCCAGTCCCCCCATACACCAAGACCTACAGTATGACCGAAACACACGACGAATGGTGCCGAGGGAGGCGGCAAGAGGAGGAGATCCACCGCCCTATTCCTCCGGAGAGTTGGCCGCTGCGGCCGCGATGAGAAACATGGCCAACGCCGCGAGACCAGAGACTACTAGCCCGGGGAGAAGCGCTATGGTAATTGCCAGGCGAGAACCCATCTCCCCCAGAGAGCGGGACAGTGCACGCCGGATGCGTAACCCGGCCAGGAAGGCAGAGGCAGGAGGTGGGAGGAGTGCCGCCAGTCTCAACCGGCCGGCATCCACGGCCACGACCGAGCAACCTTTCGGACGGCCCACAGAAAACATACCACCAGACGCTGTCCCGTCGAGGAACTCGGAGCGGGGGACTCGCCCAAGCAGCTCAGCAACTCAAAAGTCACCAAGTCTACGGGAGACTCTGCATGAGACCCCCCTGGTAGCTGAGGAAGGTAGCGATTACATGTCTGCGAAGGCTGTCGACAATGGGGACGACGGCCAGATGAGTTCGCCGACACCTACCGACGGCGCTGAGGCGACGCCCGAGCCAAACAGCTGGGACGCCAAGAGGGCGTGGGTGCTTAACAACCTGCCGTCGTGGGTAGAAAAGCAGACAGCGACCTCGATCCTAGACGAGATCGACCCCAACAAGGACGTGATCCGCTGGGGCGACATTGCTGGGCTAGACGAGGCGAAAAACGCCCTAAAAGAAGCGGTTGTCTATCCGTTTCTCCGGCCGGACCTGTTCAGGGGCTTGCGCGAGCCGCCGAGGGGCATCCTGCTCTTCGGCCCACCAGGCACTGGCAAGACGATGCTAGCCCGCGCTGTGGCCACCGAGTCAGAGTCCACCTATCTGGCTATCACTGCGAGCACGCTGAACAGCAAGTACCTGGGCGAGTCGGAAAAGCACGTGCGCGCACTATTTACGGTGGCCAAGATGCTGGCGCCGAGCATCATTTTCGTGGACGAGGTCGACTCGGTGTTGTCAAGGCGGTCGAGCACGGGCGAGCACGAGGCTAGCAGGCGGTTGAAGACGGAGTTCCTGATTCAGTGGAGTAGCCTAGAGAAGCCGTCGTCTTCTGTGTTTGCGGGCACGGGTGCAAGTGCAGGTGCAGGTGCAGGTGCCCTTACGGGCAAGCCCAACGCGCTTGGCGACAGCAGGGTGCTGGTTCTGGCCGCCACCAACCGGCCGTGGGACCTCGACGACGCCGCCACGAGGAGGTTTGCCCGCCGCCAGTATATCCCCCTGCCCGAAGCCGAAACCAGGAGCGTCCAGCTGCGGACTCTGCTCAAGTCGGAACACCAGCACTGTCTGACGGAGGAGGACATCGAAGAGCTGGTGCGCCTAACGGATGGTAGGTTCGCCACACATGATCATCGCCTCGTGCTTTTGTTTCCAAGCTTGGAGGCATACCCACCTATTCCTGACGTATGGAAACGCAACAGGCTACTCCGGCTCCGACATTACGCACCTCGCCCGACAGGCTTCGTACGGCCCGCTGAGGTCCCACGGCGAGGCGGTCCTGAAGATGTCGTCGGACGAAATCCGGCCGGTTGAGCTGTCCGACTTCGTCGCGTGCCTCCGGACGGTCCGGCCCAGCGTGAATCCGGGCAGCTTGAAACAGTTTGATGACTGGGCGAAGCTGTTCGGGGAGAGGATCAGCTGATCGCGCGAGCATCGAAACGTCCCTTGGCGCCAACATCCAGCGTCTTGCTGCTTCAGGTTACGTTATGTGATGAAACGGATTGTTTGGCATCGGTTTCCCCGGGGCTGTTTCGGTTTGGCTATAGGGTGTTGTCGGTCTTGTTCGCTTGCTTTGCCTGCATGGTTGGTGAAATCGAGCCGGGATAGGAGGTTGGAAGGGTGCGACATGTACAGCGAATGGGCATTGGATCACGAGAATACGCGTAAGATATACTAGCCTAGAGAACACGAGAACATTCATGCATGAGACTGGAGACGTGAATATCTGCCAGGGGATGGAAAGCGAGCTGCTGTTGGGCTCAGTGGAAGATGTTGGCCGACGATCCCTCGTTTGCTAGGTGGCTGGGACCTAGAGTTGACGCATTGTGGGCAACGTAGCAGGTATTTTGTCGGGGTATATACAGACAAGTAGGTAGAGTTCAAGTATTGTATAGGGTGATACAGGTGAGCAAACCTTGCCCATATACATAAAGTCGCGTTGGCACTGCAGAATGCCGAGCTTGGCGTGTCGATCGGCTTGGCCTTTCCGAGGTGACGAAGCAACCTGACGGCGGCTGAGCACCTAGATCCTCTATCCGACAACCGGTGGAAGGACAGCCGCTCTTCGCCCCCTCCTGAGCAACAGTGACTCCCTGGGGAGGTGACACGGTGGGTTGTTGCGACCCTCTGCCGGCTGCTGTCGCTACAGGGGTTCATTGGGGGTCGCCTGTTTCCGAAGTTTCTGGTGATGCCGATGGTTCGCGGTTCTTCTTCGCATTAGGTGCTCCCCGGGATTTCTCCAGCTTGCGTTGGGCCTTGGCCTCCTTCTCGGCCTTCCTGACACGCTCCCGTTCGGCGTCTCGCTCGGCGCGGCGTGCTAGTTTGGCAGCTCGCTTCTCCTCTGCTTCCGCTATCCTCTCCTCGAGCGTCGGGATGGGGGGCCTCTCCTCAACCGGTGTGCCAGAGGCGGCGATTATGTGCTTCACGACGTGCCGTTTCAGTTGGGATGTTGGCCAGCCAGGTGTGATGGCCACGACGTCGCCTGTGACGAGAGAGTTGTTGGGATCGTGAACGAGGTGCTCTACTGGTTTGAAGAAGTTCTGTGGTGGGCAGTTGTCGCATGTGTTAGAGACGCGTTGCATGCCGAAGCAATTATATAGATGTCAATGTTAGAAGAAGCCTCTGCGATGCTCACCTTCTTGACCCTGTTGTTCCATATTCGACCTCCGACGCGCACCTTGACTGTGCGGTCCATCAGGCCTGCCGAGACCACGACACCGTGTAATTCGCGGAAGCCGCGCTTCGCCGCGGCGAGCATGGGCGTCGACATGGTGGGAACGAATGGCGGTTGGCCACGGCGGTTCGCACTTGTTCGTCGTGGAGAAGCCGCTCTCGAACTCGGTGGTCGAGATGGGCAGCTTCGCGAAATTTTGGCCCTAGCTGAATGCTTGGATTGACACTACCGCAACATCGAGGTTCACCGCCTTTATTTCTGCCGGCCACAAGTACCCACTAAAATGCCAGACTCGCGCAGCCCCTCGAGCTCGGTAGGTGACCATTATCTTCTCGCGCAAGATGCTGAGGCAGTTATGACTAGAGCTTCGTTCATCATCGCATGCGATAGGACGGGCCAGGACTATACGTTTGTTACCTGAAGCTACGAGTCTTCGAACGGCATAGCTCCCTACGATGTGACATCCACATGGCAGAGCAGATCTAGTCGTGAGCGGCACCGCCCTAGACACTTCCACCAATTTTCGAATTTTCCGACTTTATCCTAGATGCAGCTTTCTGCTGTCATCGTTCAAGATGTAAAATTCGAAGCGAGGTTAGCGTTGCAATCGGTGCTGGAAGAGGGTTGAGTGGGTGATACTGTGATCCTATTCCGTTGGTACACACAACACCTGTCCCACTGTCACCAGTAACTTGCCTGTTCAATCAGCATCAGACTGAAGCTCACGTTCTTTCAATTTTCGTGCTCGTTGGTCGGGTCATGGCATAGGCGCTCGCTCTAGAGCAGCTCGAGTTAACGCTCGGGCATCTCTTCTTCCGTCTCCCGCCGCCTGCTGTCCTGCTCTGTTCTCCCTTTTTTTGGCGCTTCCGGCTTGGCTGTTGCCCGTCTCGGCTGGGGAGATCAAACAATGATCATGATATGAGCCGGTCCCATTCTGCCGTGCGACTGCCTCTCGCCACATTTACGTATGTACACACAGTCACTTTTCGGGGACATACGCGTCGCCCGCTTGCTTGTCAGAAATCCAGGGCTACCAAGGCAGACTCGGTAGGACCAGCAGCAACAAAACAAACGGCGCTTAGCATGCTGTGAATCTGATTCCTCCGTTGTGGTCGCGCGCCATCGCCAACGTGGTGAGCAAGAGCGTGACCCCCCGCCACCAATGCCGTGTAGTAGACCGTTCCTTTTTTGAGAGAGTATTATTGTACGCGATGGAAGCAAAACCCGTTGCATCGATTCCCATACAGAGCAGGAAAAGGAAAGAGAGAAACGAAAGCAAAGAGAAAATCGTTGCCCCAACCGCTGCCTTCCCATCTACTCACTTTCACCAGTCGCCTCACCGACCTCAACAGTCATCGTCGACGGCTTCCCGCCCTCGGCCTCCTTCATCCCTCTCCCCCTTCCCCTTTGACCCATTCTGCTTCACCCTTTTCGACAGGGTCCGGAGGTGATTCTGTCATGGTATCGTTTGCCGTGGTCAGCGAAGCATCGAGCATTTTCTCCTAGCGGTAAAAGCCAGAAGTCGCCCGAGGTCGTACCAAGCTTCTGTGACGCTCTATGTACAATTAGTCTTCCCCCCCCCCCCCCCCCCCAAAAAAAAAAAAAAAAAAAAAAAAAAAAAAAAAAAAAAAAAAAAAAAAA
>PYST01000104.1:69739-85040 GCA_003049485.1 Ophioceras dolichostomum
AAAAAAAAAAAAAAAAATAGAAAAGAAAGAAAAGAAAACCCTGACACGACAAACTCGGACCGCTTGAGCATCTTAGCGGAAAGGAACAAGAAAGGAGGCTCTATAGGATTTCCTCCTCTCAAAGCTCCGTCTCAGAGCTTCGCAAGCAAGGCGAGAAGCATGGCCGCTCGTCGTTGCCTGTCACTCTCCGCTGACAACAGTCCCTTAAGGCAATAGCCACCGCTACGCAACGAAGGAAACGGATTCACGGCGTGCCAGGCGCCGGTTGTTTTGTTGCTGCTGGGCCTGTTGCTGTTGCTGCTGGCGCTGCTGAGCTTGCTGTTGCTGCTGTTGCTGCTGCTGTTGCTGCTGCTGCTGCTGCTGACGTTGCTGCTGCTGCTGCTGCTGCTGCTGCTGCTGCTGGCGTTGCTGCTCCTGCTGCTGACGTTGCTGCTCCTGCTGTTGACGTTGCTGCTCCTGCTGCTGTTGCTGCTGTTGTTGTTGTTGTTGCTGCTGCTGCTGCTGCTGCTGCTGTTGCTGGGCTTGCTGCTGGGCCTGCTGTTGAGCCTGCTGTTGAGCCTGTTGGCTTTGCTGGTTTTGGTTTTGCCCGTTGTTCTGGCCTTGGCCGTTTTGCTGCCCATTGTTGTTCTGGCCGTTCTGCTGGTTGTTCTGGTTGTTGTTCTGGTTGATGTTCTGGTTGTTGTTCTGGTTGTTGTTCTGGTTGTTGTTCTGGTTGTTGTTCTGACCTTGCCCATTTTGCTGTCCATTGTTGTCTTGGCCGTTGTTCTGGCCCTGTTGGTCCTGCTGGTCCTGATCCGCGTTCTGGTCGGCTCCGGCGTTAGCCTGGGCGTCGGCAGAAGCCTGGTTCGCGGCGTCGGCCGCCGCGATATCGGCCTCGGCGTTGTTGCTGACGACAAACTTGGTACAGTCGTCCTGGGAGCCACGCTGGGCGACGGGCATAATTACAGGTTGATGGTTGGAGCCGGACGTGAGGGTGCAGATGCGGTAGTTTCCGGCGGGGAGACCGCCTTCGACATCGGCCGCAAGCAAGCCGTTCCCGTTGCCCGCGTCGTTGATGCCCTTGAAAAAAGCGAACTGCGTTGGGTCCGGCGGAACTGTCGGGTTCAGACTCTTGCCGAGGTCCTGGACAGTGACGTGGGTGTGGCCGATGACCTGGCCGGCACCGTTGAGCCTCTGAGGCGCCGCGTAGTACGTCGCCACCGCGTTCGTGAAAGCCCCAGCCTGAAGGTTGACCACCTGAACCTGAATCTGGAAGTCTGTGCCCGCTTGGATGATATCGCCGAGCTTCGGGTTGATGACGATGCTGGAAATCATAGTCGACTTGGATGGAATTTCGCCCATGGCTTTAACGCCAAAGAGTATTCTGTTAGCTGAGGACGACCGAAAGTTTGGAGCGTGCTTCTTTAGTGTTGGCATATGGCTGTCCACTTACGGATGCCGTTACAAGATCCGTCAATGATTTGCAGACCGTTGGTCAGGGTCTGACCGGCGCAGATATTGATGAAATTGTTCTGAGAAGTCTCGGACGCAACCTGTTCGTCGCTGGCGCCTAGGGCCTGCTGGCCATCGAAGAACGAGCCGGTCTGGATCGCATTCGGCGCAAGCTGCGTGGAGTCGGGGTTCACATTCTGGTTGTTGTTGTTGTTGTTGTTGTTGTTCTGCCCCTGATTCTGTCCTTGGTTCTGGCTCTGGCCTTGATTCTGGCCTTGGTTCTGACCATTATTCTGGCCGTTGTTCTGGCCGTTGTTCTGGCCGTTGTTCTGGCCGTTGTTCTGGCCGTTGTTCTGGCCGTTGTTCTGACCGTTGTTCTGGCCTTGTCCCTGATTCTGACCGTTATTGTTGTTCTGGCCGTTCTGGGCCAAGGCGAGTGAAGAGAAGAGCGCGAGAGCGCACAGGAACTTTGCGGATACCATCTTGCCCAACTCCCCAAGAAGAAAAGAAAGGAAAAAAAAAGGAAAGGACGAGTCTGACTAACAGCAAACTCAGGAAGAGAAGAGCAATTAAAAAGATACAGCAAAAGAGTGTGAAATGGATTCACGGTCAACGTGATCTCTTCTCTTGACTGGCAAGACCGAAAGGAAACAGAAAAGAGAGGATAATAAGGTGGAAAGGAGGAAAAGGGGGAAGAGTGAAAGAAGACGGAAGCGGGAGATCAAGCGAGGAAAGGAGGATATATCGCCAGCCTCCCCAAGAGAGTGAGTCTTGGCACGGGAGGGGGCCAAGGCCAGTACTTATTTCCCTTCGGCATCTTCGACGGCATGACAGATGATGATGAAGACGGCGTCGATCCCAGTGAGCGCAACATCAGAGCGCTGCGTACGAGAGCCAGAGAGCCCGAGAGCCAAAGAGCCATCGTGGTGGGAACGAAAGCGTATGTGCAAGACGGAGAGGAGGAGAGGCGACGAGCAGCCATGGAAACCTACAAGAACGCATAGGATATGACGATCCCGCTTGCGCATGGAGTCGTTGAAACTGGATGCGACGAGCAAGCTGTCGCATCGCCAAGAACACGGGATGCTGCAGGCCCATCGAGGACCCTATAGCTGAGATGCTACATAGCCCTCACCAACGGATCCAGCGGCTGCCACGGCTCCCAAAGCCTCGATGCCTGGAGCGGAATGCGAGGGAAACAGTGAGAGCGCGACGCTGTTCAGATGACAGGAGGGCTCGGCTCGACCCGGCGGAGAGGGTTTCTGCAACGCCCCTAGTCTTGGGTAAATGGGTAAGTTTGGAGCAGGAGCACGGGAAACATTCTGCCCAGGGGAACGAGTTAGATATATGTGGGCACT
This sequence comes from Ophioceras dolichostomum, assembly GCA_003049485.1. Classification (NCBI taxonomy): domain Eukaryota; kingdom Fungi; phylum Ascomycota; class Sordariomycetes; order Magnaporthales; family Ophioceraceae; genus Ophioceras; species Ophioceras dolichostomum. Next base: position 72,529 of record PYST01000104.1, read on the forward strand.
TCAGCACAGCCGGTTCTCTTCAGACTTGAGCATCTTGCTCGTCCTGTCTTGGACTCCCAAGTAGGGCTTGTCGGAAGGAGGAGAGAATGCATCGCCATCGAGTGATAAATCTGTGGAAAGACGAGGCACTGTTGCACGGAGGCAAGGATGCTGGTGGATTGACAGAGGAGGGAGGCTCAATCGAGGACGAATTAAGCTATGCGGGGATGCCTGGGGCACAAGGGTGCAGGGGCTGCCAGATTCCGCTCCGATGTACGCCCCATCGAAGCTTCCAACTTCTGGAGTACTTCTCCAGGCTTCGACACACGCAAGTAAAAGTCGACAAGGAAGAAAGAACCCCGATAGCTCCGGGGCTGGGATGACGGGAGTCCCCACGCACCTTATCCTCCATGTCTCCGAGAGAGGAAGCAGGGACGTAAGGTAGGTGAGCGGTAGGTATCCGTGTTTGTTGGACCACAGGCCGTCACGGGAAGTTGTGGCCGGAGTGAACATGACAAGTGGTCCGAATCCTAACCATTGGGCTGGAAGTCGGTATGGAAGTCGGTATGAGTCGGGGTTTGGAATCGCCTCGCCAGCCAGGACTGCAGCTGCACACGAACTCGTGACCTTTGGGTGCATGAAGCGTCCCCGAACAGGCAGCCAAAACTGAGGCGCCAGCAAAGCAATGCTAAACCGCACATCTCTGACGGCCTGGAGGAGCAACAGTATCCACAAGCAGAGAATCTGGATGCATCAACACCCAGAGCTTGGCATACAATGTTTGGAACATCCAATGGGCGGAAGGATCTCTTCTTCCTCCCCTTTGACGGGTGAGACGCGATAGTGTTCGCTCAATAGTGGCATGGGCGCACCGATAGTTGAGCGAGGGGGCAAAATTGGGGCAACTGAGGGACACCGAAACCATACATGAGCGAATGGAAGGGACAGCAAAGCGATTAGGGAGGTGATCCTGCACAACCCTTGGTTTCTGGACCTTCGATCCTGAGAATGATCGCGATCCTGCCCGAGTTGCCCCTTCTGCTTGGGAGGGCGCAGAGAAGGAAAGGCTTGATCCGACTCCCTCTCATCCAGGCCGATCGCATGCCAAGGCTCAAACACATTGCGACAAACAAACTTCGGGGAGTGTTTGAGTCGATGGTACTTCGTCCTAATAAGGAGAGAAAAATGGGCTGACTTCAGGTCAAGGCGCCGGTGTTGCGCTGGATTGTCCGAGTTTGATCTCCCGGCAGAGGAAACACCGACGAAAGGAATTTGGACGGACCAGAGGCAAAGATGATTGGCGGAAGTCTGCTTAGCTAATAGACCTTCGTACCAGAGCTTCCCTGAACTCTACCACCAGACCGTCATCACACTCGTGGCCAAGCTGTTCCTATGGATGAGAAATTCCACATCCACATTGTATCCATCAGTCTGCATTATATACCGGTGCACTACAGCCCGACGGTTTCTGTCTGGAGTCTTTGGGCGGGATCGGAGACCGAAGTGGTCCATGTTTCCTCGTCAAACTCAGTTTTCTCGCCGGGGTCTGCCAGCTTGCCGAGTTTGCCAGCCCGCCAAGTGGCCCACGTGCATGCGTGTTATCGGGTCGCTTCCCTTGCGAGCGTGCATGCTACATTAACCCTAAAAAAGACCTCTGTGTTTAAGACACTGTGGCGAGTCTGGCGACGGCGTCGTTGGACCAAGCCCCGGGGTGGAGTATGGAGGGCCAAGGGGGCTGACCCATTTCGCTTTTTCATCCCCTTTTCCTCCTATCACGGACGGCCGGCGGAGCGAGTAGAAGGCAGCCAGAAGAGGCAAAGCCATCATTTGCGTAATAAAAGTTGCCCCTGTCGCCTTCCGCTCCCCTATTTTTCTTTTTATTTTATCCTTTTGACGAGATCCTCTCTGGAACTCTCGAGTCTCGACAGAGTCAACACTCCATCGTCCATCCATCCACCTCTCTTCGCACAAGATTATTCGGCTGGAGAAACCCATCAAAGCGGCCGTCACAACGCAAGAGACCCATTTCGCCGAACGCCATTGCCACCACAAAACAGGAGCAAAACGCAGTGCAGTGCAGTCCCGTCTCCTTGTCTCCACTGATTGTCACAGGCAAAATGTCGCCCCCAGAATTTCATCGCGCAGGAAAGCGTCAACGTAAGTTCAAACCCCTGCTTACGCGCCTGGTTCTGATGAGCAAACGCGTCTGTCTGTCCGACCTCTCTCTGCAGTTCTGTCCGCATGCTTCGAGGTGGTTTTCTTGAATGATTCGCTCATCAAGATGCATCTACCCACGACGTTTGGTTGGTCAGGGGGACGTGAATAACGGGTCCTGCGGCAAACCCAAATTTTTTCGTTGTTGCTTTTTTTTGTGACCATTTTCAGCGGTGGCCGTGCGCAAGATCACCTCTGAACTACCAGGTGGCTGCAAACATTTCGCTCGCTCACTCACCCATATACGCCCTGCTCGATCCGAGATAAAGGAGCCAACAAGCCCAAGAAGCCAGACCGGATTTCAACGTGTTGCGAAAGTGCAAAAGAATAAAGGAAGGAAGCTGGACTGAACCCGTCGAAGCTGACCAGTCGGACTCTGCGCCACCCATGGCCACCATGGCAGGAACCCAATCGCTGCCTCCACCGGCGCTCCCGCAACTGGTCGCTGAACACTACACCCCCATCGCAAATTCGGACAAGGACAGTAAGCGCCTCATAGTCGTGCTCTCCAATGCCAGCCTCGAGACGTACAAGGCGTCCCACCCGAGCAATGCCAACAGGATTGCCCAGCGAGAGGAGAAGTACTCGCTGCTGAACAGTGACGAGCACATTGGGGTCATGCGCAAGATGAATCGGGACATCAGCGATGCCCGACCGGATATCACGCACCAGGTTTGCCTTTTCATGTCGCTCTAGAAGGGTCCCCCCCCCCCTTTTTTTTTTTTTTTACGTGCGTTGTTCCTTGTTGTTGCGTTGTTCGCCTGGTGCGATATTGGTTGATTCTGATGACTGATGGTTTGCTTGCCCCGCCATCATCTGTGTCGCAGTGCCTGCTCACGCTCCTGGACTCGCCAGTCAACAAGGCCGGCAAGCTCCAGATCTACATCCAGACGGCCAAGGGCGTGCTCATCGAGGTGTCGCCCTCGGTCCGTATCCCGCGCACGTTCAAGCGCTTCGCCGGTCTGATGGTGCAGCTGTTGCACCGGCTTGCCATCAAATCCACTAACTCCCAGGAGAAGCTCCTCCGGGTGATCCCAAACCCCATCACGGACCACCTGCCGCCCAACTGCCGAAAGGTCACGTTGAGCTTTGACGCCCCCGTGGTCCGCGTCCGAGACTACATCGACAGACTGGGCCCAAACGAGAGCATATGCGTCTTCGTCGGCGCCATGGCCAAGGGGCCCGACAACTTCGCTGATGAGTGGGTCGACGAGAAGATCGCCATCAGCAACTTTGGTCTTTCGGCCAGCGTTGCATGCAGCAAATTCTGCCACGCGGCGGAGGACTCCTGGGATATCATCTAGACCGCAACGGCCACTCCAGCAGCGTCCAGTCACGCCGAGCCTATGAAGAACAGGCCAGGCAGGCTGGCGGGCCGTCTTATTCGCGTCGAGGAACCACCCCCCCACGGCCACCTGTTCCCACGGCCCCGCCCGCGTCGACGTGGACCGTTCAGGTCAGATCGCCCGGCAAACGGGATACGACATGGAAGGCGATTCTTTCTCCCCTATCATTCTCTGTCGTTCTCACCTGTTCCCCTGCTTCTCATTTTCTTTTTCCTGTTACTTTCCTGTCAGTCTGTGCCGTTGAAAGACCAGGCCTCGTAGCTGGATCCCGTGATACAACATCGCGGGAAGAAGGCCGGCGGTTTCTGGGTTGCTTGGGTCATCTGTGCTTTGCGCTTTCGTTGTTTTTACAACCAAAACACATTGGGCGTTCAACATTAAACGGATCCAAGACGCTTTCAAGTGTCTCCGGTGGGCCACTTCAACCTGGCACACCTTTCCCCCTCCCTGACTTCCCCTCCCTTCTACCAAGCACGTCTCTCCCGCGCCTCCCAACCCCTCTCCATAAAAGGTACATGGAAGGGGCTGGTGTAACTAGTACTCTAGCATTTCGGTGGGAGTGTATTGTGGTGAGACGGGCTCGCGGGTTGGCCAGACTGTGCCCCGATAGGGCTGTGGTAATTTGGACTACACCCCGCACAACAAAGGCGCCCTGTGTGACCAGTTTTTTCGTGGTTGGCTATCGAGGTGTGCTGGGCGGGTTTTCGGGCGAGCTGTCGCCGATGCGGTCGGTGATCGGTGTTTGAAGGAGGCTTGGGAGGACAACTCTTGTTCATTAGGTGGTCATAAGTGTGTGAGGCTAACACGGCACTGGCGGGCCGAGCGGTGGACGAAGCTCAACAGCGGGAAAGGAACAATGACAGCATCTGCCTCTCACCTCGCCGCCTCAGCAGGCATCCCAGCGGCGTGCATCTCTCCATGTAATGTCTGCCAAGCCTTCGCTGTCATTAACAGATTACGAAACTCCGCATGTGCACTTCGCATTGGCGATTTTTTGAGTCAGCAGTTGGGCTTTCCAGGACAATGCACGAGTGAAATGCAGGCTAGACATCGGATCACACTTCCAGGCGCTTGTGCCAGCACCATATTGCCAGTGAATATGCACATGCACAGGAGGTGTTGAACAAGGACGCCTTAGGTGGTCGCCGGTCTCGTCCGACTGGTCGCCTCGCCCACCCTCGCAACGGCCGAGGGAGAAGGAGCGTGAAAGAGTGTGGGTGGTAATGCCACATGAATATTGCAGGGCTTGCCGGCAGAGAACCTCCAACAGATGGGAGGGACACAACAGAGGCTAATGGTGCGGTGACAAACGTGATAAGCAAGACCGGAGCCAATCCGGCACATACCATTGGTCGGAACGACGTTCTGACTGTGCAGGAGAGTGCAGTTTCCCTGCACGTCGATTGGGGAGCGGGTGCGACCTAGGGGAGACGGAGAGGGGCAGAGAATCAAGCATGGCCGCAGCTCAGTGGCCAGTGGCCAGTGGCCAGTGTTCGAGAGGGCTCCCTCCCGCTTGTCGCATCAGGTCCTGACATTCCAACACCAGACACGATGACCGAAGACGAGAGAGTGGCTAAAATCCATCACTGGAACTAGTAGCTGCCGTCTTCCCACTACATAGGTTCCAGTCTTGCTTGGCTTGCTTGGCTGACCGGGCTGGTATGGCTGGTCCATTGGGCTGGATGTCCGTTGGATGGCTGCGGGGAACCTGGAACCTCACGCTCCAGTGGGGCCGGGCGATCCTCTCGAGGTCCTCGTTAGCCGGGCGTACAGAGAAACCTGTCCAGACGAAGGCTTCGCCAATCAGTCCCGTTGAGACTGGGATTCACGGAACTACCTAGGTGGCCAACCTACCTAGGTAGGAACTCAAGATAACTACGGTACCTATAGATACCTATCCAGTACGACGGAAGAAGTCATGCCCTCCCCAAACTATTGTCCGAGAGTTTCGCCAGCTCGCCCCCAAACCCGAGGGCAGGGCCACTCGGGTCTGCCTTTAAGGTCTTCAGAGGTCTGTATCTCGCGGCCTGCCAATGTCTTCAGGTTAATTTACTGCAGCCCACGAAGGGACCCGGCAGACAACGAAGGGAGTTCTGAATGGACCCCGAACAAGTACGACGGGCGTGGGTCCCGGCCTCACATCCGCTCCCATTTTGTCCGCTGCATACGTGGCACGGCACACTGCCGGCTAGGGCGAGGTTGGGCAGTGCTTTTTTGTGTGTGCCATTCCCTATTCTTGGGCTCCCTGGGTTCCTTGTTGTCGTGGGCATCGATCGTGCTATTTTCGACGTGGATACGAGCCGGATGAGAGGAAAACTGCATGGTGCCTACCTGTGTCGATCTGATTGCGTACGGAACATCTGGTGCTCTGGAACGCGAGCTTCCACAGACCGGGAGGGAGGCAAAGTGCTCTCTCTAATACAAACTGGTACGAGGGTATGGTCATGGCTTTCCAGTTTCCATTGCTGCTGGATGATGGCAAATCCACCTCGGCAAGGGAACTGATATGGTCATGTCATCACCTGGGTCTGGTCCCGACCGTCTTCGCTGGTTCGTTGGCCGCCGCAGGGGGGATTGGGGGGGAGTGGAGTGCAGTGCTGGCGAACCGGAGCTTTGTGCCTGCACACATCTTCCTTCCATTGATTCCCACCGCCGTGCACTCAACCAATGCATCTTCGACCAATGGCCCGTCAGTAGCAGCCGACCGATACCACTCAAGGAATTGGGCACTTGTTCGTGCATTTCAGGAGAAGGAGAGGAGGATACGGCCAGGTACCCAACGAGTTTCCATAGGGGTATTAATTAGGAGGCCGGGGTCCATATACATCCTTTACGGGAGGAGTTTAGGGGAGGGAGGCACAGCTGAGAAGGAAAGAGAGGCAGACGTTCCAACCTTCTTCGATCAGCTCTCCTTTCTTCTGCTCCGTCAGGTTGCTTGATCCAACTGAGAAAACGGCCGAAACGTGCGGGCTTACTTGCCTTACATATCTCAAACTCACTCAATCCCTCAAGCCAGCGTCCCCCCACGATTACCAGATTTGAGTCTGACATAACACCTGCCTGCCGACCAAGCCTTCCTCTCCGGTTCCTCTGCAGTTCGCACACAACAGCTTACCCAGCTTAGGTGTGGTTGTTCGTGTGTTCGTGTGGGTTTCGTGTGGGAACCCGCCTCCCTTCTCGCTGTGCCCCGTCACAGAGCTCGGGCGAGCTATTTGTTTAGGCAGTTCAGCTTCCTGCGACATTCCGACGGTCGACCGGTCTAGCGAGTGCAAACAGCCCGAGTTAGGGGCTGGTTCGTGTCCCCCTCCTCGCCTTTTCGGCCCCTCCCTCCCCTAAGTTTCCCCCTTAGCCTACGTTCAAGTTCCCCTCATCCAGCACCCCCACAATTCAAGGCTGGGACCCGGATGGATTGGTGATTAGGCCTCCCTGTCTGCTGCCTCGCTCCTCGCTCCTGAAGTTGAATTGGGGCGTCCTCAGCGTGTGGTGTCTGGTCCCACCCACCCATCCACGGGTCTTGCAAGTCAGGTCCCCGCTGTGGGCCCGGCGCCCAGCTCACCTGAACGAGAACACCTCCCCCCTGACGATTGTTGCTACGCATTTTAGTATTAGTTCTGTCCTCATGCTCCCGTTCCTCGAGGTCACGCATCTCCCATCCTCCTCCTCGTTCTATTCGGCAATATTACAGCCCCTTGGTCTCCAGTATCTCTCTTCGACGACCAGCAGCGATACCGCCCCCTCCGGCACTGAAGGAGAAGGCACCTCGATCGTCTTCGGCGAGCCACCACCGTCGTCGAAACCCGTCTTCCAGATCCGCCAGGTCAGGCCCACGGACGCGCGGCCGCTCAAGGTCTCCCACCTCGTTCTCTCTGCACCATCTGCGCAAGCTGTGCGCGATTTCCAGTCGTGCGCTCTCCGCGCCAATCCACCCCCAAAAGATCCGCATCCGCGGCCTGCCGTTGCTTTGTTGCTGGCAGCTGATGCGATCAGCGCCACCAGCCCTAGCGGCCCTCCTGATTCGTCCAGCACCAGAAGCAGCACCTCCACCAACACCACCCCAACAACCCCAACCGCCACCGGCAGGACCAACGTAGGTGGCGAGATACTCGCAAAAATTACAGACTTTGACGGCAATAAAATGGAGGTCTCCTACATCTCACCGACGCCGTACGGAGCGGGCTACCACGGCGACACTTACTACAGAGGAACTCAATCGAGTTTGGAGGACATCAGCCGCAATCGCATCATGGATTGGAACTATGACATCCCCCTCAGTGGGCCGTCTGCGGTCAGCCGCAGTCACGTCAGCAGGAGCGGTGCGTCCGCAGCGGGCCTGTCGCGCCGGCCCGGCCGTTATGCGGCGGACCTCCCCAGCCCCGACCTGGACCAGCTGGACCAACAGCCGCCCTACGTCCTGCGCCGCAGCGTCACCACCACCACCACCACGTCGAGCCTGCTGGATGAGGACATGAATGCGCTGTCTCTGTCGTCGCCCCGCGAGAGCCCGAGGGGCCTGACAACCGCCAGCGTCGTGGGCTTCGGCCTGTTCGGGGCCGCCGTCGGCGCCGCCGCCGGGGCCGCGGTGACGTACGGCATGATGCGGAGCGATCATGTCCGGGCCCCGCAACAGCAGTTCGACCATGGGCCTCCGCCGGCCTTTGCACGCCGGAGCACCTACCCTAAGCCGCCGTACCCGGAGCCCCGCCGCGGGCGCCAGTTCATCGAGCTTGAGCACAGCATGTCCAGGTTCAGCCACCCCGATGAGTACCCCGGCTTGACCGACGGCCACTCCCCGCCCGCCTACATCGCCCACTACAGCCAAACGGGCCGCGGCCGAACGCTTGACGACTTGGGTGCCGGTGATGCGCTGAGCACCCACTCGTCGCGCTACCGGCCGCCACCCAGCGTGCGTTCCCGCAGCCAGGCCACCATGGGCCGCGCTCCCCTCATGCTCACCGAGACCGAGCACAGGAGCTACACCGGCTCCAGGCACAGCGCAGCCGCCCCGCCTCCCCCGCCGGCCGTGTCCCACCCGCCGACGCTGTTCTCGACGTCCCGTCGGAGCGCGTACGAGGGGGAGAGCTACGTCTCGGCCCGCAGCCACAAAACGGCCAGCACCCTCCGAGCCGCGCCGGCGATGGCGGCGGCGGCCGTGTACGATGACTACATTGCCGCCCCCGCCGTCACGTCCTCACGGTCCCGGGCCACCAGCAGGCACACCCCCTCCGCCACTCCCAGACTGCCCCGCACCACCAGCTACGTGTCCGCCCGCGACGTCCCACTGCCGTACAGCACTGTAGGCAGCAGCCGCGCCGGCTACGACGAGCCAGAAGACGATAACGATGACGCCAATAGCATTGCGCCGAGCGAGAGCATCAGCTGTGTCGGCAGCCGCAGGAGCGGCCGCTCTCACCATTAGACTATGTCTTCGTATTTGTTTTCTCCTTGCCTTGCAAGCCGGCATTTCTTTGTCCTACTTGGACCTTTTCGGTCGTTTCGGTGTTTCTCTCCTCTATTTTAAGTTTTGTTTCTAGGATTCGATTCTCGTTCATTTGCTTTCTTCGATGTATCTACCTTTCTACACATTCTTTTTTACTTCACAGATCTTCTTTGACTATCGCAATCGCCTGCTTACCCCTTGGGTATTAACATCATCGACATGTCGGCTTCACGGCATCAAGTGTGTCTCTCGACAGCTGGCGACATCATATTGACAGAACCATACCCCTGTGCGAGGGCCCCTGCTACCTACCCTCAGCTGGTCCGCACAAGTGACAAATGGGTGCACAGGGATTGTTTTCTTTTTCTTTTCTTTCCAAGATTTTATCGTATACTACTTCGAACATATTACAGAATCAGAGCAATCTGTCAGGCAGCAGAAGAGCTGGATGGGAGGAGGCTGGGGGCTTGGTACTAGAAGAGGTAGATGCGGCGGCTGGGAATGGTTTCCCATGGTGCACTTACATGACACATGAGTCACACTGGTGAGGGGGACTTCAGGTACATAATAGCAGATCGTCACCCAGGTGGGAGGGGTGGATGGCTCGGATCAGATGAACGGATTTCTTGAATGGAAATGACATGCATCTTTGAATGTCGCAACATTATTGATTCAGTTGCCAATTGTGATCGACTTCACACAAGACCTGCAAAAAAGGGCGGGCTTCGCCCCGCCAGTCCAACTCAGAGACCAGCCAGTATTGTTCAGTTGCTGGGTGGCTCCGTGGGTCTCGGTGAGCCCTTCTGCCACCTTCACTTCACAGCGTGGCTTTGGCCACTGAGGTCTCTTAATTAGATGAGAGGATCGGTCAAGTACAGGTAAATAATACCACTTCGTGCAAATGCATATCAATGATTCTAAACTGCAGCCTTTATAACACCCGAACGCGATGTGATTGACTCCACTCCACGGTCCGGGCTCCGAGCGTCAGGCGGTCGATGATTGCAAACCCTCTACACCTCCGATGATCGGACCCCGCAACCCCGTTCTTTCCCTCTGCGTCAAACGAAGCAAGCATCCGGGCGGTATCTTGAGTCGGGCGGGGGACAGCACGGCTTTTTCATCCCTCCCGACCTCTCCCACAGCCTCTTGTGTGCTGTATGTGTGCCTCTTTGTGCCCGCTTGTGCCAGATACATTACATCATTCAACGATACTAGTTGGCATCTCTACCGCACGTACTCTTGGGACGGGTCTGACACACTGACAGGCACTGATCCGTCAAGAATTTAGCCTCGTGGCCCTGAACACCAACAGACGGCTACGAGCGATGCTCAAGTTCGAACTTGGCGGGTCAATCCCTCCAGACACGGCACATGTGAGTTCCTGCGATCTTGTAATATGAGTTAGCACTCGGCCAGCCACCCTCCAAGTCCCCTGTGCCGCTGAGTCACCGAGGAGCACGTTCAACTCTGTCCTCACACCGAGTGTGTCGAACTGGGATGAACATCTGTCTAACAACATCAATTCTCCTTGGCTCCTTCCAGGCAGTGAGCGTGTCCCTCCCAACATGGAAATCGAACGTTGGCTACGAGGAGGGTGAGGATTGGGTCGTGAGCCGCATGACCACGGGCTACCCTAGGTTCTTCATTCACAGGAGCATTTCGGCCTTTGCTCAAGAGCTAGCCGCCAAGTTTGGACAGCACGGCCAGGTGGCGATGCTGTTTCCAACCCAGGCGGCCGCATATCGTTGTGTGCGGTACATAAGCGAGAGGGCCACGGCGTCATCCCCAGCCCACATCGATGTCGTGCACTTGGTGCTGAACCAGAGCGCTGCCGTAGACCAGCTGCGGCCCATCGCGCCAGCCATATTGGCGGTGCTATGTGCCCACGATGCCTTTCCCCTTGCCAAGCAGTACTGGCAGCACACGGGTGACGGCGTGTCTAGCCGGAGGGCTGAGTTCTGCCACGGTCTTTTCAAGGCCGGGCTCCTGGTTGGGGATTCGGACCCGACGTCGCCGACACAGAAACCATGCAAAGGGCCACGGCGTTACCACCGGCCCTCGTCCTTGGACGCTAGCACACATGCTCCGAGGACTCATGGCAAGGAGGCCGGAAACGTAGGCATTTCTGCCGTTGCCCCCGTCGACCCGGAGCGGCGGGAGTCGGAGGATGAGACAACACTATTCCTCGAGGAGCGCTTTGGAAGGAACCTAGACATCTCCCTCCTCCCGAGGGCCAGGTCGGCCATCAAGAGGCGGATTGCGGGCGCTCTGGCCGCCGACCACGACATTTCCAGCCAGCCATTCCCGACCATGGAGTCTAATTCTCGTGGAATTGGCAACTTGTGCGAGGATGACGTCTTCCTATTCCCTTGCGGCATGAACGCCATATTCAACGCTCATCGCCTTCTTTTGTCTGCTCGTGGCAGCCTGAAGAGCATCAACTTTGGCTTTCCATATGTCGACACGCTCAAGATTCTACAGAAGTTTGGTCCAGGCTGTGTATTCTACGGCCATGCATCAGAGGCTGACCTCGACGAGCTCGAGAAGTGCCTGGAGGCTGGCGAGCGTTTTCTAGCACTGTTCTGCGAGTTCCCGGGCAACCCCTTACTTACCTGCCCCAATCTCGCCCGGATTCGGCAGATGGCCAATCGTTACGACTTCGCCGTGGTGGTCGACGAGACCATTGGCACGTTCGCCAACATCAATGTCCTGCAGTTCGCCGACATCGTCGTCAGCAGCCTGACAAAGATCTTCTCGGGCGACTGCAACGTCATGGGCGGGAGCGGCATCCTGAACCCCAACGGCCGCTTCTACGCCTCGCTCAAGGCCGCGGCGAAGACCGAGTGGGAGGACACATACTGGGCCGAAGACGTCCTGTTTCTGGAGAGGAACAGTCGCGACTTCGCCACGCGTGTCGATCGCATCAATGCCAACGCCGAGGCCATCTGTGATGTCCTGATGGCGCATCCCAAGGTCAAGACGGTCTATTATCCCAAGCACAACCCGTCGAAGGCGAACTATGACCTGTGCAAGCTACCTTCTGGCGGCTATGGCGGCCTGCTGTCTGTTACTTTTCATTGTAAGGAGCATGCGGTGGCGTTCTACGACGCGATCGACACGGCGAAGGGCCCTAGTCTGGGAACCAACTTCACCTTGACCTCTCCGTACGTCTTGCTGGCGCATTACCAGGAGCTGGAGTGGGCGGCGAGCCTCGGCGTGGAGTCACACTTAATCCGGATCAGCGTTGGACTGGAAGAGACGGCTGAGCTGATTTCGGTGTTCGAAAAGGCCCTGGCAGTCGCTGAGTCCGTCACCTTGCCGACAGCTCGAGAATCAGAGTACAGAAGCCATACCGCTAGCTAACTACCTTAGGTACCTCCCTATGTACATGTCGAAGCTTTATGGAGGAAGAACGCAAAGAACTAGAAAAATAAGGCCGGCGTTGTAAAAATGGGTATCTGCCTGCGCTCATGGACCACTGAAATTCCAGAAATAAATCGCTCCTTCTCAGCTGCTTTGCAACTTCACCCCCC
>PYST01000104.1:85085-110473 GCA_003049485.1 Ophioceras dolichostomum
CCCCCCCCCCCCCAACCCCCCAAGCGCCACAGAAAAGAATCACCCAAATCATAGCCCGTGTGCGTACGAGTAATAGCGCAATGACATTACATTACTGCACACTCGTGGTGCTTGTAACCTGGGCCGAACGCTTCGATCCCGCGCTCGATATCCATAGCTCGCTGTTTCTCCTTGGTTTCTTTGTTGAAATACGCCTCCATGTACCGGGTCATCTTCTGATCGAGGTTTCCTGCAGTTTTTCAAGCCGATAGGTCAGAAAGACGTCGACAACGGGGCTTGCTATTGATCAGAGCAAAACTGCAGGGAGGGGGCATTGGTGGGCGATGCTCTCCACAGCGGGTGAACTCACTAGCATCGGCCTTCATCAACACTCGCTTGCGACATAGCGGACACGACTGTTTATTCTGGCGCTGCATCTTGACCATGCACCTGACGCAGAATACGTGATCGCATTCGAGCCGTACAGGCTGGTACGCGATGGTCATGCAGATCGGACAAGCATAGTCCGCAACGCGGGGAACGATAGACACCACCTGGGATGAAACCTGCGCGCAGAGGTCCTTGGCAACACTCTCGGCCAGGAACTTCTTTGAGTGGACAGCTCTGGGGAAGGCACCAGAGACGGCGAGCGATGTTCTCTTGTCAAACTCTGCGGTCGGAGTGAGGCATGGGAGAAGCGATCGTCAGCAACATCGTTAGCAACATACGCGAGAGAACGGTCCGTGCGCAAAGTCGCATGGAGACATACTTTTGAGGATCTTGGTCACGGCTGTCTTGTTGATCTCCTGGAACTTGAGATTCTGGAGAAGCCTGGCATTCAATTGGACGAAATGGGAAAAGGCGACGCGACTTGCGGGGAGCTTGAACTTCTGCACCAGCTGGCGGCTCTCGACCTCGTCCTGGAACCACACGAGCTGCTTGACCGCCTTGGCGCTGGAGCGGGAGCCGTGGTCGGTCTCATGGGTGGCGAAGAAGACCTCGGCGTCGAGGTAGAGCTCGAACACCTCCCGCCAGCGCGAGAGATCGGACTTGTGGAACGTGCGGTGTGGCTGGGCGACTCGTGCCATGTCTTCACCGAGCTGGGAGATCTCCTTGGTCAGTGATTTTTCCTCCTCGGACTGAAGATCGTCGAGGCTTGTCACGTCGCTCTGGAGAAGGTCGAAGAACTCGGCGTCGAAGACGAGAGGCACCTCAACGCGCTCCACGTCATCGGGGTGAGCCCCCGGATCGTGAAGGGTTTCTTGGTCAGAGTCGTCATCAGATTGTCTACGTGTGGCAGAAGGGCCAAAGGTAGTTGGAACCGCCGGGTCAGCACAGGGATACAATTATTTTCTCCACTTGTCCCTGTTCGAGGGAAGCTTACCGAGAGCTGTTGATGCTGGCGGATTCGGAACTCAATGGCCCAGCACTTGTGTTGGCTGGAAGATGGTCGGATGACAGCTTCTGCAGAAAGGCCCTCGTAGCCGGCGTCAGAGACGCGTCGACGGCTTCCCCCTCCCTCAGGTGGACGAAGACGGTAAGTCTCGGGCGCAAAGCATCAGGTGTGACCCCATCGAGGTCGTAGGAAACCAACGGGACCGAGTCTCCATGCGCAGAGGTGGCATGGGCGGCTAGTAGCTGGCGAAGAGTTTCGGGGTCCAGCCCCAAGTCCTGCAACTCTCGCTGAACTTTCTTGAGGCATTTCTTGAGCTGCCCATAAGGGATAGCCGAGTCAACCCAGCGAGGTGGGAAACCTAGGGGAAACCAGTCAACAGATGTCTGATATGAGCGACACTTAAAAGAAAAGGGAGGTTGATGTATCAGTGTTCGTTTGGCAAGGAAGAGGGGCAGCAAAAGTTCCTACCCTCACAGCGCAGAGCCTCCCTAAACTCCCGGGCAAATTTCATGGCTTTTCAACCAGGACTACCCAAGGAGGAACTGACAACACAGCTGTGCAACTCGGGGATGCGCCAATGAGCAGCCGGGACTAAGGATTTCGAATCACAGCTCGCGTGGTTGGGCTCCCGGCCATGTCTCGCGACACAGTTCGGATGATAGCCGCTCGCCCCCCTCTGTTCGCTATAAAAATATTCAGGCCGATGGCGAGGATGATGATAATGCTCTTCATCAAAGGGGTATGGCAATTGCAGGTGAAAGCCCACCAAAGCCAAGCCGACTCTCAACCCACGAGATGGCCGACGTAATATCTCCCAGAGCGGATATGAGGCACGTGGGCATCCAATCTCGTCCCGAACGAACGGTTTTGAGTGGTTGAGTCGTTGGTTCACTGATGGCCGGGGATTTATCGTCCTTGTCCACCCGCCTAGGTACCCTTTGATATCGACCCTGCTGCAGTTGAAGTGTTTTCGCAAGAACTCTGCAGTCGATGATACAGGGTACTTGAATATTACCCCAAATTCATTCAAAGTGAACGAAAGAAAACTGAAAAATTAAAAAACAGGCGCCCGGGATCGAGTCAAGTTAGGTACCAGTCAAGGTGGTCTAGAACCCGAAGTCCTCTGAGAGGCTGGAGCCATCGTGACTGACTACCAAGACCAAGCCTTTCAAGGACCTGTTCCCCACCAGGAAAGGAAAATCGCCCCACACATTCTGCAAGTTGATCCTGTCACAAGACTTGCAAACGAACGCGCATTGCCGACATGGTCGGCAATTTCTACGTTCTGTGCTAGTGTCGACCGCTATCGGAATGGTCCTGGGGAACAGTCTGGCCTGGTATGTATCTTGTTCAGGACCCCTCGTCAAATGAACTTCCCGCTTCCTGCAGCGCATCATGAGGGGCGATGAGGGCGAGCGGGTCTTTCCATGGATAGTTCGACTGGAAGTGCTTACCGATGGGAGACATCAGGTACGCATTTGGGCTAGGCGCAAAAGCGAAGGGGGATGTCACTGGTGGGACTGGTGGGAATGGAGGGTCACCCATTTAAAATTATTCTTTGGCGGGGTTATTTTTTTGGAAGCTACACACTCGCATAGCGAATTTGCTTTTTACTGATACTTCTTGCGCCAGGAGAACTCGCATGCCAAAAAGCTCCTGGTTTCCCAACAGCCTGCGATGGGAGCTGAACAGTCCTCGAGTCGGGCCTCGGGTGGGCAGGAACAAGCTGTCACTCAGAGGAAAACATGCTACTACGAGCTGTTGGGGGTTGAACGGACGGCGACTGACGAGGAGTACGGCTCTCCAGTCTTCCTTCCCCTGTCTGAACCCAAAGCCTTCCCGGCGAGAAAGGAAAATAGGGAGCCGGGCTAAACGGGACTTTTCTGTAATATATAGGATTAGGAGAGCATACAAGAAGAAAGCCCTCGAACTCCACCCAGACCGAAACATCAACGATGTCGAGAACTCGACCCGCAAGTTTGCTGAGGTGCAGACAGCCTACGAAGTGCTTTCGGACGCCCAGGAGCGGGCATGGTACGATTCGCATCGTGATGCCATCCTCGGTGTTGACCCAAGCACCGAGGGCGGCGATGCCCCCGGCGGCCATTACAACATGCGCATCACCACGACAGAGGAGATATATACACTCATGGGCCGCTTCAACTCGAGCGTGCCGCTCAACGACCGCCCCAACGGCTTCTTCGCCATCCTCGATGTGTTCTTTGGCCAGCTTGCTGCCGAGGAGACAGCTGCTTGCGAATGGGACGGCCTGGATGCTGTGGAATACCCGCCGTTTGGGTCTTCAACCGACGACTACGACCCCGTTGCGCGGACCTTTTACAACGTATGGGCCGGGTTCTCGACGAGGAAGTCCTTCAGCTGGAAGGATGAGTATAGGCCCAAGGACGCTTCCGACCGCCGGATCCGCCGGATGATAGAAAAGGAGAACCGAAAGTTCCGCGACGAGGGCATTCGCGAATTCAACGACGCTGTGAGGTCGCTGGTGGCCTTCGTGAAGAAACGCGATCCTCGGTATGTTCTAAACACCCAATCCGAAGCCGAGCGCCAGAAGGTGTTGCGTGACTCGGCGGCCGCCCAGGCAGCTCGATCCCGCGCCGCCAACCGGGAGAACCTGGCCGAATACGTCTTGCCGCAGTGGGCAACTTCACGTAATGGTGAGGACGTCCACGATGGGGAATTCTCTGCGTCAGAGGAGGTGTCCGAGGTGGAACACATCGAGTGCGTCGTTTGCGACAAGACATTCAAGAGCGAGAGGCAGTTCGAGGCACACGAGAAGAGCAAGAAGCACATTAAGGCCGTGCAGCAGCTTCGTCGCCAAATGAAGAAGGAGAATATGGACCTGGATCTCGAACTAGATCTCGACGAACCATCCACGAAGCCAACGAGTGTGGCGGGGTCGGAGCCTGTCCAGGGAGATACCCAAAGAGGCCAGGGGACAACTGCCTCTTCCTTGAGTAAAACTTCAAGTGGGAAGGAGGAGGAGAAGAACGAGAACGAGAACGACAACAACGACAATGACGAGGATGAGGACGAGAACGCAGATGAAGTGGATGAAGAAGATGAGAAAAAAGAAGATGATGACGACGACGAAAACAGCGATTATGCCTCGATGGATAAGATCATGGATCGCATCGCCGGGGAAGGTAAATCGGAAGACCATATCCCAAGTTTCGAAGACCTAACCCTCGAGGGGTCATCAGAAGCCAAGAAGGTGGGGATGGCGAAGCAAAAGCGAGAGAAGAAAGCTGCCCGCCAGGCGGCGGTGTCAGAACAGGTTCTGGTACGTTGACCGATGGCGTATGATAACCAGCACCTACTGCTATCACGGGCGGCAGCGTAGTCGCGGCGGATCATTTGCTAATCTCTTGATGTTGCAGCGGTGCACGTTGTGTGGCGACTCCTTCCCCTCGAGGACAAAGCTCTTCGCACATCTAAACCAAGAACACCCTTCGGCAAAGGGGTCGAAAGGGGCCAAGAAGGGGAAGAGATAATTGTCATGAGGCCGGTTGGCTGGCCTACACTCACGCCCTTTGAGCCAAGCACTGTGGCAGAGGGCAATTGGTGGTCGTGGACCTGACTATGTGAACTACTCTTTGGTTTCACCATTACATGTTGACGCACGGAACCACCCCCTGCCTGCAAAGGACTCCAGCATCACGAGGATCGCAAACAAGATGTCGATTCTTGACAATGGCATCGGGCGAGCTACCCGATTCAATATGTATGTATGCCGGTACATGCAACCCGGGATACCTCACATTCCTTTCACGCCTGTGTCGGGTAAACCAAGGGATTGTCAACGCCCCGATAACCCCTGCCCCAAAATTAAGATACCAAGAAGAAGACGACAACCTACATTCCAGCTTATCCATCCAATATCGTGTCACCGTCGTCATCACTCAGAGTCTCAACCTCGTCGATGGCCGATGCCCGCTCGGTTGCGGATCCTTTGGACGGATCGTGCTCGGAGACGGTAATGATGGATTTGCCCTGGACGTATTTGACCGAGCCCTTCCAGGAATCCCAGTCGTCCTCGTCCATAATGAGGAACCCTATAAGCATGCTTGGATCCATTTCGCGGATGTGCAGACGGCGGAGCCTCCGCGTGTGGCACGAGTCCACATCCGATGGGGTATACTGCTGCGGGTTTCCATAGTATGGAAGTGCGGGCCTGGTGTTATGCGGGTCGAGGTAGAATAAGAAGGAGCCCTGGTCCTCGTCGGACCTTTGAGCGCCGACGAAGTAGTGGGAAGACGAAGGGCGACCTCTTTCCGTAGCGGAAAAAATTAGTATAGAACAGATACATGCCAACATCTACCACCAGAGCCACCGCACGTGTTCATCGCGTTCCGGTGAAACGGGAAAAGGACACTCACCCGGCAATGCCCACCGACTGGGGCATCTGCAGCGTGGCTGATAGGGATTCCCAATACACTTGATTGATCTTGTCGATCCCTAGCCGCGTGCTGATGAGAATCAGAGTGGGGTGGAAGGTCGTCCCGTCCGGACGCGCAACCTCCATGAAGCTATCTTCATACACGTCCGGCGAGTCTCCCGTCGCGTAAACCCGGAATGATGTCTCGTTCGCGTTTGCGAGGGCCCTACATGCGCAGAGTCAGCATCACTCCGTCGAGCTACTTGAAGGAGGCAAACCCACTGGATACACCGAGCCGTCGCAGACGGACCGAACCATTCTCCTGGATATTTCCCGCATGCCGAAGCGCCGTGTCGGACGAAGTTGTGGATCGAATATGGAGCCCGAGGATCGTCAGCAAAGAGTGACAGTATCTTACGCTCCTCGGGTTCTGCCATGCCCCGACGCCAGCCTGAGAAACGACACACGCGTATCGGGTCAGCATTGCTGTGCTCGAGAAGTTCAACGGTGTGAAGGGGCTTGAGGCGATGCATGTATGATGTGCTACTTACTGCGACCGAGTCGCGATCCAACCAGTGCGTTGGCCAGCAAGCTCTGGCCGGTCCGAATCATGCAGCCCCACCCACTATCCGTGGTGAAGCCAGCCTGCTGATCGGCGAGCGTCTTGAGGCGCATCGTGAAGGACATCCTCGAGGTAGCGGCCGGGTCGGTGGACTTAGCAATAGGATCGAAGCCCGAGCGGTACGTCATCCACACTCGAGACTCGAAGTCGTCTAGGAAGGCGGGAGGCCAACCGCCCCCCTCTTCCGAAGAGACATCGTCGTAGGCCAGCGAAGATGAAAAGCTGCTCGAGACCGAATCTGGGGGCGTATCGGGCACGCTGGCCTGTGGGTGCTTCGGGGCTTCTGGGACTTCCGAGGGAGGCGTTGCGGCCGACTGGCCGGGCGCTGACGCACTATTGCAGGCAACGGCGACGCCCTTGCTGCTGCTCTTCTCGTGGGTCTTCTTGGAGCTATCCGCACCACCTGCCTCAAGAGTGTACGAGCAGCCTAGACACCACACAGGCAGGTTGGTCAGGGGGTCATTGGTCGGCTCGGGATCCCACAGCATTCTAACAATGCGACGGCCGTATCGGCCAAGGTCAGCCGCCCCAGCAACGGCCCCAGCGACGGCAGTGTCCATGTTGGGGGAAAGCTGGGCCGGACTCGTGGACCGGAATTGGGAGGGGAATTCCGGAGAGTCGGCGGGAACGGCGAGAGGTCGATGTAGAACGGGTGAAAGAGAAATATAAAAACAAGGAAAAGGCTCAGTGTCCGGCGCGCGAAGTTGGGTAGTTCCGTCGTTACGTGGTTGCAAAAAGTGGCAGGTGACGATGGTGTTTGATGGTTGGTACTCGTCGTCGATCGGCGAGCATGTGCCGCCACTAACGGACAGGGCAATGGGAGTTACAGGGGAAGATCAGAGCGCAAATACTCCCCGCACCGCCCAGCCTGACTTTGCATTACCCCTTGAACACGGGAAAAAGAGAGAGAGAGAGAGAGAGAGATAGATAAACTACAGAAAGAAGGAGAGATAGATAGGTATCCAAGAAGACTTTCAGGAACAGAGCTTCCGGAGGCGAAAGGATTGGGGCGAGGTCTTGGGAGGAGGCAGCAAGGTGGTAGGTACCTTAGGTAGTAGGTATCGCCCTGCGCATGTGGACGACTAGGGTCCGCCAGCGAGCGGGGGCCTACCTTGTGACGCCACAGGCCGGCCTCTGGGATCTAGCCCCTCGCAACTCTGCGCTGAGGTGCTTTATCGATAGCCGATAACGTATAGCTCCAGTGGTGTTCGTTCCATTGGGCCTCCCAAAAAAAACAGGCAGTGCCCAGTCTTTTGAATGAGCTTCGTTTGTCGCCACCTCACAATGGGCTTGGTGGTGTAGAGCTTTGATTTACCACATGCTGATTCATTTCCTCCCTTAGCACTGAACAAATATCTTTGGTGTCTCATAGGGATTATCTTACCATACAATTCTATCCCTCATCGCCATGCCGCCCAAGAGGGGCCGGGGCGGTCGATATGGAGGTGGCGGGGCGAGAAAGGGAGCGCCCGCCAACGTCTCTTCGCAGGCAATGGACGACTTCCTTTCGGAGGCGATGAGCGGTTAGGTGCCCTGAATCCGACTTCTAGCATGCCTCAAATAGGTACTCCACGAGGATACTAACCGAATCTGCTCAAGTACGCGTAGGCTTTTCCATGAGGGACGAAGCTAGGAACACGACTCGGGACCACCTTAAATGGGACAGGGACGAGAGGTTGCGCTACAGGCCCATCACCTTTGTTAGTGCTGGATTCATCGAGCCTCTCAAAGAATTCCAAATCCAGCCGCCTGTGGCCAAGCCAGAAGAGCCTGTCCCTTCCGACGGACCAGATAGCGTGCTCGAGCAACCCGAAGTACCGGCCGTCTCGCACGAGGTCACGACAGCCTCACTCTCCGTTCCCTTTGACACACAACCACCGGCGTCGGACGCCTCGAATGCTGCCTTTTTCGTCGACACATCGGGCGACAAGTCTCTCTGTCAAGAAACTCCTGCACCCGTGCTCATCACAGATCGCAGTGCACATGCACATGGAGAGGATTCGGATTCCAGCGAGGAGGTGATCCTGTATAAAGGTCGGGCTTCGGCTGCCAAGGCCACAGCATCCCGCCGTGTCACCATCCAGCACTCACGCAGAGAGCTCGATATGGTCGGGAGGAGACTCGAGGTCCGCACTAAAGCTGTCGTGGAGGAGTCCGTGCTGGAGACCTCGCGGTCGCAGCCGAAGCTGCCGCCACACCAAGACCCCAAGCCCCTGACACCGCTGTCAGTGACTATTGACAGGCCGAAAGCTGCCGCTCAAAGCAATCACCCTGAAGAAGTCGAGAAACATAAAATAGATAGCGACGATGCACCTGTCCTGGGGGATGGGGACGATAGTGACGCCCTACTCTCGGACTACATCAAGAACATGGATGGCATGGAGGAACTGCTCGCGCATCACCAGCAATTTGCTCGGCGAGAGCTCGGAGGTGGCCATGACGAAGTGCTCAGCGAGGGACCGGCGGCCTCCAATAGCTCCGCGGGCGCCGATAGTGACGACGAGCCCCCCCTGGACGATCCCCTAGCGACTGGAGATCCCTCGGCTGCAGTGTCCGAGGCAGATGAATGGCCTGTTGATGTCGATGACGCCGAACTCGCCAGGCTTCTGGCCAAGCAAGAGGCTCTCGGTCTAGGCGGCGACAAGCTGCTTCTCTTCGATGAAGCTATTGCTCCCAACCGTCGACGCTCCCGCCGCAAGCCGTTTCAGGCCAAGCACGCCCAAAAATCGCCGCCTGACAGTGCCAGCGGCGTCGCCCAAATTTTCGACGACCTCGACCTCCTAATGGACTGGGATCGCACTAACCCCCCGCGCCGAAAGTCGAAGGCTAAGCTAGGTGAAGTTAAGTTCAATGTTAGCGACGACGAGCTCCGAGCCGCCATGGAAGCGTCCTATGGCACGGACAGGCTTAAGAAAGCCGAGAGGAAGAAGGAGCGAGAAGTGCTACGTGCCAAAGGAATGCTGGGCAAAAATGCGGACCCCGACGACACTAGAGTCAAATATCCGGACGGCATTAATATAGCCGAGCTCGAGGAGGAGCTCAGGACCTTCCTAATGGGACCTGACCCTAGGTAAGGCGAAACCCCCTCAACCTCCACACCGTCGAGAACCCGTAGAAAGAGGCCTGACATAAACTGTCTCGCAGCCTCACGCTGCCGCCAATGGATTCGTCGGCTCGAAAGATTATCCATGAGGTTGCCAATCGGCTGAAGATGAAGTCGAAGTCAACTGGCAGCGGTGACCAGAGGCGGCCGGTTCTGCATCGCACTAAGAATACGGCCAGGTACAACGAGGAGCTCGTCCACCAAGTCCTGGCGCGGATCCACCGGAAGTCATTCCCCCGTCTCGATAAGCAGCGGAGGTCGGGTACCGGCGGTGGGAGCGGCTACGCCGCCCTGCGGTACAAAGATGGCGAGGTCGTCGGGGGCTCTGCTCCAGAGCTAGGCGAGACAAACAAGGGCCGGACCATGCTGGAGAAGATGGGCTGGACCAAGGGCACAGGGCTGGGAGCCGTTGACAACAAGGGTATCCTGGAGCCTGTGGCCCACGTAGTCAAGATCTCGAAGGCTGGACTGGGTTGATCTGGAGGAGCGGATCTACTCCAGATTACGATTGCGTAGATTGTATCCATAGATGCTGCGCGAACCACATTCACCATCGATTCGCCTAACTGCTGCCGAAAGATCGGGGGCGACATCGCAACATTTCGAAATCGATTGTATCTTTCCACGACAACACGGCTGGAGCGATTGAAGTTTTGTTCATGCAGGATTTGTTTCTCCCTAAATCCTAAGTCTCAAGGTATTGTACAACCGCGAACCCCGGACCAGAAGACAGTGTCCCAAAAAGAAAAAAAAATCAAAACCATCCCATAACGCATTAGGAGGCGCAAGGTGAGGACGAACCCTTCGCCAACCCGTCATGACACCCGTGCCGAAAGCAAACCCATGCCCGAAAAAGAAAAAGGAAAAAGACCAAAGACATGCTTATTTCGTCGACGACGAGTACTTGGTCACAGCCTTGGTTCCCTCCGACACGGCGTGCTTGGCGAGCTCACCAGGCAGAATGAGGCGGACGCTAAAACAGTGCTGTTAGTATGTGCCTTCCCTTAGTCGACTGTAATGTGAGCCGGAAACTTACGAGGTCTGGATCTCTCGCGACGAAATGGTCGACTTCTTGTTGTAGGCAGCCAACTTCGACGCCTCGGTGGCGACCCGCTCGAAGATGTCGTTGACGAACGAGTTCAGGATCGACATGGCACGGTTCGAGATGCCCGTGTCGGGGTGGACCTGCTTCAGAACTGCATGGAAAGTTAGAAAGGCCGGGTCTGAAAATGGAACGCGTTTGGCGGTATGCGAGGCGCGTCCAAACTGAGCAAATGAGACCTACCCTTGTAGATGTAAGAAGAGTACGTCTCCTTGCGGGTCTTCGTCCGCTTCTTCTTGTCGCCCGAAGCAGCGGTCTTCTTGCCCGCATCCTTCTTCTCGGGAGCCTTCGAGGCAGTCGCCGGCGCCTTGGACGCAGGCTTCTTATCCGCAGCCTTAGGAGGCATTTTTGTGATGTGAGTGGGGAAAAAAGGTTGAAAAGTGATGCTTGGTGTGAAAGATGAGCTTTCAGACAAACGTCTTTGATGATGCTGGCGTGTGGTTGCGTGAGAAGAAAAGTTGTGAGTTGTTGTTGGATGAATTGATAGTTTTGGGGGGGAGCGCTGCCTTTTGTAGTTCAACGCGACGGCCACTAGCGCCATTACTGATTGGGGCGCCCTGCCTCGCTGGATTGATTCTCAACGCGGCGAAAATGCGAAAATGCGAGTGGGTGGTACGTGCGCACCCGCCGAAAAATGTGGCAGCAGCAAGGAAGAGTCGCAGCGACACACCCCAGCCGAAGTTCCCACATCCAGCTGACGCTTCTTCTGATTGGCCGTATCCTCCAGCTCTGTCAACAACATCGAAAACGGGAAGTGACCCAACAGGCACGTTGTAGAGAGCAAACAGGCATCTGCTCATGAAAAATCACACGCGATCAATGCAAGTGAACTTCGACGGAGTGGGGCAGCGCAGAATTCACTGCTTTGCATATGTTGTTCGCATACACGTCGCGTCGCGCACCACAGCCCATCCGCCGTGGGAAACCCCATCGCGAGCTTGCCACCCCGATAGCTTTCTTCAATGGACCTACCTCTATCTATACCTCGTAGAAGTTGCGTCACTGTAGCTTGTTGTGGAGCAACTGCTTCATCTTGTGCATGTGTGCTTGGATGGCCTATCCACGCAGTCGATATGGGCGACATCCGCACGCTCGCCAGCTGCCGTCCGGCGCACCCCGGCTCCGGCAGCAATACTCGATCAGTTGTCCATGTTTCTCCATGCTCCGTTCTCCCCGAGTCACTGCTATATCATCTCCGCGTCTAGCAACAAAGACCTCCCGCGTCCGGGCCCGGGTAGAAGCGTTCTGGACACCATCCGGACCCTCCCGACTATGGAGAACTGGCTCTTGACCTCTCCGATGAGCATATCACTACGCCGTGAGGTTCCTGGCATGTACTGATAATCCTAGATGGCATTCTGGTTGGACTTGGAGGTCAAATCAAGATATTTTGAAGCTGTACAAAATATCTGTCATACATACAAGGGGGAAAAAGAGGAAAAAACACTGATACCAAACACCGAAGAAATCGGTCAAGGCATCACGGTCAAGGCATCATGGTACCGCCCACTCGACTTGAAAATGTTGATCTTCATCCGACTTTTGGAAAGGACATGGAGCCAAGGCCGAGAGTCAGAACCAGAAACCCCACTCATTCTTCCAGTTCCTGGACCGAAAGAGTCCACAGTCCGTTAAAACGCCCTCAGTCAGTGCCTCATACAACAAAAGGAAACGGCTTCCAGGACACTTCGACGGCGACAAGACTACTTGACAAAAGCGAATGCAGTTGAGGCAGCGACGGGCGAAGAAAGAGAAAGGAAAAAAGGACAGGAGGGAATTGTTGGACGAGCAAGGACTGAGTGATCTGGTCGAGAGCGCCAGTCTGTGACGCAGGCAGGCCGGCCAGCCAGCAAAATCAGCCAGTGTTGAGATGGGCAGACTAGCTGGTGCAATCACAACGTTGCGTGGCTGGAGAAGGAAAATGGCGGCCGCAAGGGAGAGCCATATTCGCGTCTGGGGGGAGGGAGGTGGGTAAATAAAGGAAGGCCTGGGTTTGATTATTCTTGGAGAGACCTGCCGTGCAACCCTCCGATAAGCCAGGTTTGACCGATTACGTTCCCAATTTTCTGTTGGCTGCTGATTTCCCCGATCCGCAGGCACAAACAAGTCCGGTTTGGGACTAGCGTGGAATGCGCAAGCTGGTGATCCGTGATCTTGCCTCCGACACGCGAAAACTACTTAATCGCTGAGCTCCCCCCCACCACTTCGAACCAACTTCCTTTCCTCTCCATCTAACCAAACTCTCAATCAACCACCCAGCTACGCTCATCCATCGATTATTGCAAGGCCTCTGTGTCTCTACGCTCATCGCGCAACTCATCCGTTTTCTACACCTTTTAACCACCCCAAACTACCATCAAAATGACTGGAGGCGGCAAGTCCGGCGGCAAGGCCAGCGGTTCCAAGAACGCGCAATCGTGAGTTCCCTCCTGCACTGCTCTACTGCCCTTGGGTCCTTTCCTTCTAGTCGCGTCTTCGTGCCAGGATCATCAACCCTAGCCCTCCATGACGCGTCTCTTTCCAATGGTCCCGTTTCGGACGCATCACGGTGGATCGTCAAGCTGACACGTCTTCTCCAATTAGTCGGTCGTCCAAGGCAGGTCTGGCATTCCCCGTCGGTCGTGTCCACCGTCTGCTCAGGAAGGGCAACTACGCCCAGCGTGTCGGTGCCGGCGCGCCTGTGTACCTGGCCGCCGTCCTCGAGTACCTCGCGGCCGAGATTCTCGAGTTGGCTGGCAACGCTGCTCGCGACAACAAGAAGACCCGCATCATCCCCCGCCATCTGCAGCTGGCTATCCGCAACGATGAGGAGCTGAACAAGCTTCTGGGTCATGTCACCATCGCCCAGGGTGGTGTTCTGCCCAACATCCACCAGAGTAGGTCCCATTCGCATCTTGGCAGCATACATCCGAGCCTGGTTACTAACGCGCTCTTTCTCTCTAGACCTGCTTCCGAAGAAGACTGGCAAGGCTAGTGGCAAGAACCTGAGCCAGGAGCTGTGATTTTGGGTGCATTTTCTTTTTTCGGGTCGGTCTGTTTGGGTGTCATGACTTTTGGGGTCTCGGGTTCACGGGGTTACTATGGGTTGCTTTTTTGCTTTAGGGCTGTACATTAATTCCCCACGGCAAATGGTCATGAATGACATCGATTTTTTGAACACCTTCCATTTGTCTGGTCCGCGTTCGGCTTGGTGGCTCGGTTCTGTCTCCTGCAGTTGGACCAGCATGCACTCCGCGTCGCGTTCGTCGAGTCGGCCATTCTTGGGCCGTGTTTGCGGTGCTGTGGTCCGATCACAATTGCTCAGTCGCCATGTGTCGCGAACTGGAGTTTTCAAGATCATCGTCTTGTTATTGTCCACTTTCAGCTTTGGAAGTCTGGTCGCTGCATCTTCGGTACGGTGTGCGGTATCATGTTGGTTCTGGACAATTTTCGTCTATTCCACAGCCACGCCCTATGTACAAATTCCACATGCCCTCAAGACCTGGCTACAAAGCCCCCGCTCAAAACTTGAGCGACCGTGGAGCTAGGGAAGAAAGTCAGTAATGCTGCGCCGGGTGTCGTAATAAGGGCGGGTGATGTCTTACGGTCGAGTATTGGGGCCGGCAGGTTTCGCTCATATTTGGAGCCTGAAATTAGAGCTGTCAGTACGCAGTCTCGGAGAGGGTGCATCGCGTTGTATCGGGCGAGTTGAAAGACAGGGCATACCTCCTGGGGCCGTAGGGTGGATATATGGGTCTGGATGCTTCCATGTGTCGAGTAGCTTCTCGGTCTCGTTGAGCAAACGCTGCGAAGACTCCGTCAGTCATCAATCCTCCCAATCACATCTCAGACGAGCACGTCGGCTAACAGTGTCGAGCTTCGGTTATCGGCATACTCGTATCTGTCTCGGCTCGGTGATGTTTCTATTCGCCTCGAATAGGGACCGAATATAGATGGCCTGCCCCCGCCACATGCTCCGCTGGACGGCCCAGTCGAGCGACAGTTTCAGGGAACGGCGGTAGAGAGATCTAGCTTTCGGCATCAGCAACACGGCGCGGAGAACAAGAGCTGGTGGCGGAACTCGAGTCAATGGTACTCACAACGCAGCTTGTCTCGTCGACATGGCTGGGTCGGCGCCGCGTCTGGCGGGTTTGGGCCAGGAGATGGAGCAAGGAGTCGTCGTAGACCAAGCTGATAGTTTTAGCCTCGGGGGGGCAAGAAAAACCGTCTGCAGGTGAACGTGTGAGATTGGATGTTCCCAATTGCACGCCGTGAGCCTCTAGATGTCGGTCGGTTCGTTGACACGATGCTTGGACCAGCTGCGAGGAAATGGAAATCTCGGGATAATGAGTGGAGGGACCCAGCTGTGTGCACGGGCCCAACATCAGACATCGTTCCCCCCAGCCGATCTGATGCCGAACAAATCCCGCGGATCAATCCCTGATTGGGTGGTTTTTCTGGAATCGGCAACGTGCAGGCTGTCTCTCCTGCAAGCTGAGGTCAGTGAGGTTTTTCAATTTCAGAAGCCCTTCCAGCCAGGAATTAATATTTTCTTCCAAGCCCTTTTCTGTTCCATTCTGCCATTGACTCTGCACATTCACTATCTTTGCAGCTTGCCAGTCCCCTCTTCTCTCTACTCTCGTTTTGTCTTCTCATTTCACACACAGACACTCAACATGCTGTCAAGAAGACTAGTAACGGCGGCGCGTCTGTTGCCGCTTCGTCCGTCCCAGCAGCCCTTGCGACGTGTTCCCCTTCCAGCGCTATTCCAAACCATCCGAACCTATGCCGACCAGGTGGTCAAGGTGCCCCAGATGGCCGAGTCCATCTCGGAAGGAACTTTGAAGCAGTTCGCCAAGCAGGTTGGCGACTTCGTTGAGCAGGACGAGGAAATCGCCACCATCGAGACGGACAAGGTACGCGCATCTGCCTGCGGCGTCCTCTCCTCGCAGCTGCTCTTGTAGGCGATATGCAGCTAACACTCTTGTTTTCTGTGCAGATCGACGTTGCCGTCAATGCCCCCGCTGCCGGCACCATCAAGGAGTTCCTGGCCAACGAGGAGGACACTGTCGTGGTCGGCCAGGACCTGGTGAGAATCGAGCTGGGCGGCGCGCCAGCCGAGGGCGGCGAGAAGAAAGCGAAGGAGCCAAAGGATGAGCCTGTCACCCCATCGAAGGCTTCTGAAGACGAAAAGCCAGCCCCCACGCCGCAGCCGAAGTCAGAGCCGCCGAAGAAGCAGGAGAGCCCCTCTGCGCTTGAGAAGAAGGAGCCAGCATCTTCGAAACAGCCGTCGAAAGAGTCATCATCACCGACTCTGGGGAAGCGGGAGGAACGCAAGGTCTGCCAGCCCCCTAAACACCGGGTTCTTTGTGCCTTTACCTATTCTAGCTGACAACCGGCCTCGCTGGCACCACACGAAGTAGGTCAAGATGAACCGCATGCGCCTCCGTATCGCGGAGCGTCTCAAGCAGTCGCAGAACACTGCGGCGTCACTGACCACGTTCAACGAGGTGGATATGTCGTCTCTGATGGAGTTCAGGAAATTGTACAAGGATGATGTGCTGAAGAAGACCGGCGTCAAGCTCGGGTTCATGAGCGCGTTCGCCCGGGCTTGCGTGCTCGCCATGCGCGATATCCCTGTGGTCAACGCATCGATTGAGGGCCCCGACGGCGGAGACACGATTGTCTACAGGGACTACGTCGACATCAGCGTGGCCGTCGCGACCGAGAAGGGTCTGGTAACACCGGTCGTCCGCAATGTGGAGGGCATGGAGACACTGGTTGATATTGAAAAAGCCATTGCTGACCTGGGCAAGAAGGTTAGAGCTGTCTCTTTTCGTCTCCCCCTCGCCTCTCGCGACGCACCCTCGCTTCGTTCTGTCCGCTAACTTATCCGACCGTTGTTGCTCAGGCGCGAGACGGAAAGCTCACGATCGAGGATATGGCTGGAGGCACATTCACCATCAGCAACGGCGGCGTTTTCGGCTCGTTGATGGGCACTCCGATCATCAACCTGCCTCAGACCGCCGTGCTTGGCCTGCACGCCATCAAGGAGCGCCCCATCGCTGTGAACGGGAAGGTCGAGATTCGGCCTATGATGTACCTCGCTTTGACTTACGACCATAGGCTGTTGGATGGCAGGGAGGCTGTGCAGTTCCTGGTCAAAGTGAAGGAGCATATCGAGGACCCCCGACGCATGCTGCTGTAAGCGTAGCTAGGCCTGGGTATTTAATGGTCGACTCCGTTGCATAGTCTTGTATATAGTATACAGTAAATAGCGTCTCGGTAGTATTGATTGCTAACAACAGATGAAAAGTTAGCATTTTTAAATATAAAAAGCGATAACTTAGTTAACGTGGTTTATCATTAAGCGCCGCACATCATTGAGCGCCGCACTTTTCCAGACCTCCCAACTTCTAATCCTTACAACTCCACGAAAAAAAGTCCCAATGAATTAATCCAACTCAAAATCTGACGAACTATCTACATCTTTTGCCTTCGAGCAAGTCCTTGCATTATGTCCGGTCTTGTGGCAAATGCTACATTGCCGGACGCCCGTATTGCGCCGCTTCGCTGGCTCCTTCTCCGCACCCTCGTCGCGTCTTTCTTCCTCAACCACGCCCTTCTCGACCAAAAGCTGGCTAGCCTGCTCACCGCTGAGAGGCCCAGAATCTTGTAGCCGAGTCCTTTTTGCCCTCCAGCGTTTTGAAAGGGCCTCGTTGGCCTGTTCAAACGCCTTGACCCGACCAGACAAAAGGGTGATCAGGTGACCAACTGCCACCGTAGCCTTCGTTAGCTGGTCGACTGAACGTAGAATCGGTGTTGGAGAGCTTCCTTGATGCCTGGCCACTTGACTTTTAATCAGAATCCCTTGTGAAAGTGCTTCTGCAGCGGTCTGTGGCGTCTGTGAGACCCAAGGCAGGGGCGGGCCGTCGGCGGTCCCGGGAGGTATCTGTTGGAAGGCCCAGGTAGAAAGCGTTTGCACGCGTGCGATATGAAGGGTTGCCAAAGCAGGTTTAATTCTTCATGTGTTCTAAGCTAGGTTCTATGGAAGAGGCAGAGGGAAAGTCCCTCCCTTTAAGTACGGGGAGAGGTGGAAGGTCGATGACGTTGACTGAGGCAATCGTTGACGTAGTCGTTGACGTTGTGACTTGGCCAGAGCCTCGTGGTCACTCGAGGCTTTGCGGTCAACAACTCTGATGATTAGTGATCATCAGTCAACACAATCAACACAGGCACTTTTTCTTTCGCCGAAGTCCCTAGTAGAACAAGCTGCTTGGCAACAGAGGCTGCCACTAAGTGGTAGTCCCTGCATTGCCTTTGGTGCGGTCAGCCCAACCTTGCACTCGGATGCTAAGTTCATTAGTGTCCACGAACTTGGAAAGGGCCTAATTGGGGTTGGCTTTGGTCATGGCGTCGGCCGAGTTGTCGTCTCCGTGTATCCAGCGGATCTCATAGAGCTCTCGGCGTTCGTATGACTGTCGGAGAGTCATGACGTCTATCATGATGTAACGACTGGCTTTTGCAAGCGGAATAGAAAAGGAGGTTGCTCAATTCTCATCACAAGCAGGTGGCTGAAAACGTGAATGCAGGAACAGCCTGTCTCTTGTCCTGTTCTCTCAAGAGCAAGACCAAGATGAAAGAGCAGAGAACCAAGAATGAAGAACAAAGAACAGAGACGATCGCTTGACTCCCTCCTTCACTCCAAGTGAGAGGGGAAAGCAACAAGCTAAATACAAAGCAAAGAGCAGTGACCTTTGGGCAGTGACCTCTATCTGATCTTCGTCTCGAAGATGCTCCAGGCCATGCCTAGTCCCTTGCGTTTCCAACGTCCTTGTCATAGCACAATCGGCCATAGCGCGATCGTGCACTCCTCAGCTCGCCCGTTGTTACAACTATTTTCCCCCAAGGAAGACTGCCCTCAGTCTTATCCCTTAGGTAACTAGAGGCAACAAGGCTTAACAACACTTTGGCAACAGCAGCAACGCTTCATGGCGTGCGGGGCGCTGAGCCTACAGGTCTAACCTCGGCCTCTAACGCTGGTCGCCAGTAAACCCCCGAAAAAGGACTGACCAACTTGGTCGACCTCATGCAATTCTTAATGCTTCTTCCTGTCAAAGGACCGCACTGCTTCTCTAGCATGTTTCAAATGCTCTCGTGGTTCCCAAGTGTCATACTCAGAAGGCCATCCTTTCTAATGCACTCGATAGTGCAATTCTCCGTTCAGTTTGCGTGAGTCTCGAACTTCTTCAACTTCCCACTCGTTCTCGTCTTCCTCCAATGGTGGCATGGATAGAGGTGGGTCGTTGCTACGCGCGTGGTAGTGTTCGAGATACTGAACTGGAAAGACGTCGTGTAGCTTGCTGTAGTGGTCTGGCAGGATGAGGCGGTATGCTTGCTTGCCCACTCGCTCGACGATGCGAAAAGGACCGACCCATCGAGGTGCTAGCTTCTTGTGCTGCCGCAGATTCTTGGTCGCCAACTTCATCAGGTCTCCAACCTGAAATTGCTTGGGAATGTGGTTGCGGTTATAGTACTTAGCTGGTTGCTCTTGCGCCTCAAGTAGCGTCTACTGCAACTCTATGCGTTGCTTCTGCAATCTCTCAATCCTCTCTCGTGCTGCAGGTGACTTCTCCTTTGGAAGGCTGCCTCTCACGACAATGAAGTCTTGAGGTTCTTCCATCTCCTGGCGCAGCGAGGCCTCGAAGCCAGTCATCATGTAAAACGGCGCATGACGAGTCGAGTGGTTGAAGCTGTTGTTGCAGGCAAACGCGGCAAGTGGGAGAAGGGATGCCCATGCCAACGGGCTGTCTGCACAATAACATCGAAGATAGTTCTCGATGACCCGATTCAAGGTCTCTGTCTGCCCATCCGTCTGAGGGTGAAATGCAGTCGAGAGCCTTCTCTTGATCAACGAGTGGCGACAGACTTCCTCCCAAAAGTGGCTCGTGAGGCGTGAATCTCGATCACTGACAATGCTCCGAGGCATACCCCAGACGCATTCAATCTTCTCGAAGAGGAGTTCTGCAAAGTCGGCGGCGGATGTGTCAGTGCGCGTGGGAATAAGAGTAACCTACTTGGTCAGCCGACAGACGACGACGAGAATTGCGTTGAACAACTCCCCCGTACGCAAACGGCTTTCTGGTAGTCCAGTGATCCAATCCAGAGAGATCTCTTTCATGGGTTTCCCATCTGATGGTAGAGCCAAGGGTTCTAGCTGTCCATAAGGCTTGTGCCTGTGAATCGCGTTGAACTGACATTGTAGGCATGACTTCACATAGTCTTCCACGTCTTTGGCTATCGTCTCCCACCAAAAGAATCTCGAGACGAAGTAGGAGGTCTTGGCAACTCCCCAGTGACCAGCTTGTGGGCTGTCATGGCACTGCCTGAGAATCTCGGTCCTCAGGGCCTCGTCATGCGGGACGTATAACTGATGTTCCCTCCGCAGTATGTTTGCACCTCCAGAGATTGGCTCAGTGCGGAGTGACGGCTCCAACACTGGCAGCTGCCGGGTTCCACGCCGGGTGAGGTCTCGGACCTCACTCTGTCCTGGGCCTCCCGCAGGAACGGATGCATCAACCAGCGCAGGTACTGACAGGAGCTCTTCGGTGTCACCTTTACCCCCCGGAGGCCTAGTCGGAGAACCTCCATCGAGCCGGCGGTCCGTCAACCTTCTCCGTAACTCTCGGCAGTGAGGATCTAGCTCTTGCACGTCCGCAATCCACTGAAAGAGTGTGGGAGGGACCTCGAATAATTCAGAGTTTGCCTCATAGACTCCCTTGAACCAGTCCAAAGCACTACGTGCTTCCTGACGAGTGACAATCTGCTGTAACAGAGTAGTCTTCCAAGCAGACGTCAAGAGATCCAACTCCTGTGTGTCTGCGGACGGTTCCGGACCTGTGTCCGTGACTTGCCCGCTAAGCAACAAACGATGCCTCAGCTTGCTCGAAAGCGTTGGCATCAACTTTTCCACCAAAGTAGCCTCGTCTCTCGATCCCTCGACCGCGTAGTCAGGGCGCCGAGACGGCCCGTCGGCGGGGTTAACAGCCCCTGGCCTGTGGAAAATCTCGAAGTCGTAGGCGGCCAGAGCAAGCAACCAGCGAGCCTGCCGCCCACTGAGTTTCTCCTGCTCCATGAAGCCCTGAAGATTCTCATGGTCCGACCAAACCTCGATGGCTTCAGCGCCTTCAAGGTAGTGACACCACTGCTTGAAGCTTCCAACGATGGCGAAAAGCTCCTTGTCGTGGGTCATGTAGTTGCGCTCTGCGTCCGTGAAAGCTTTAGACCAGAATGCAATCGGGTGCCAACCATCATCATGGCGTTGAGAGAGAATGCCTGCCCGTGCAACTGCACTAGCATCTGTCTCCACACGCATACGGAGGTTGGGGTCGTAATGTCGCAACACTGGAGCAGAGGTGAAGGCATCGATCAAGCCCTCGAAGGCTGCCTTCTCGCGCTCCTGCCACAATGATCCAATCTGTCCTGGCTTCTTGCCAGCCTTCATTCCCTTGAGCAGCTGATGCAGTGGCCGAGCAATCTTTGCAAAGCCAGAGATGAAGCGGCGGTAGAAGTTGCAAAAGCCAAGGAAGACTTGAATGTCCCTGAACGAGACAGGAGGATAGTG
The DNA here is from genome assembly GCA_003049485.1 of Ophioceras dolichostomum. Lineage (NCBI taxonomy): Eukaryota > Fungi > Ascomycota > Sordariomycetes > Magnaporthales > Ophioceraceae > Ophioceras > Ophioceras dolichostomum. The sequence continues at coordinate 106,287 of PYST01000104.1, forward strand.
TTTCCAAGCTCTGATAGCTTCAACGCGAGCTGGATCCATGCAAAGACCTTGAGTGTTGACAATGAAGCCAAGAAACTCAAGCTCCTCCCTGAAGAAGACGCACTTCTTTGGGTCAGCAAAGAGCCCAAACTCCCTCAACCGGTCAGCTACCAGTTGCAAGCGTCGCTCGTGCTCTTCGTGGGTCGTGCTGAATATCAGAATGTCGTCGAGATAGACAACGACGAAAGCGTCCACCAGCCCACGCAATGCGCGGTTGATGTACGCCTGAAAAGTCGCTGGAGCATTAGTCAAGCCAAAAGGCATGACCAAATACTCAAAGTGACCATACTTGGTGCGAAAGGCCGTCTTCCACTCGTCTCCTTCCTTGATGCGGAGACGATAGTAGGCGTTCACCAAGTCCGACTTGCTGAAGACCTTGGTACCGTTCAAACGGTCCAGCATCTCACCAATCAGTGGGAGAGGTGCATGGTTCTTGATGGTAATGTTGTTCAAGCCTCTGTAGTCGATGCAAAGGCGCAGAGTGCCATCCTTCTTTGGCACAAAGAGTACAGGAGCTCCAGCAGGAGACTGACTCTCTCGAATCAACCCGTTGGCAAGCATTTCGGTGATGGCGTCAATCAAGGCTCTCGGCTCGGCCGGAGACGTGTGATAGATCGACTTCCAAGGGACCTCCTTGCCTGGAACAAGAGGGATTGCGTAGTCGTACTCCCCATATGAAGGGAGCTGTTTAGCAAGTCGCACGTCAAACACGTCGCTATGACTGCGAAGCAGAAAGCGTGGGATTTGTCGAAGGTCTGGCTGATCTGGGAGAGGATCAAGAATGTCGTCTTCTTCTTCGTCTGTTGAATTAGCTGGTTGAGGGGCCAGCCGAACCACGCCGACAAAGGCTCGATCACCTCGACTGACATGCTTGTACATTTCTCTAGATGAGATATGCAAGATTTTGATAGGGCGGTGATGGTTGCCACGAAGCCATGACCCCTGAGAAATGTCGAGGCGAGCATCAAGCTCTTTAAGCAAGGGCATGCCAATGAGCACAGGTGGCTCATCTCGAGGCGTGTCGATCGCAAGAAAAGGTCGAGTGAAGCGAGAAGTGAAGCTCGACTCGTCCTTAAGAGTGATCGTAAGGTAATAGACTCCATAGTGTAGGCTTCCACGTCCATCTGCCACTAGGAGTTCAGGAAGATGAGAATGATTATGACGAGGATGACGGCAAGGGGCCAGCCCTAGCTGGTTGCAAAAAGAAATAGAAACAGTACTGCACTCAGCAGCTGTATCTAGAATAATCGGATTGCGAGACTGTCGATTTTCCGAGAAAGAGATGTCGCCCCGGATGGTGAAGGCTTTTGTTGTTTGTGTTGACTGATGATCACTAATCATCAGAGTTGTTGACCGCAAAGCCTCGAGTGACCACGAAGCTCTGGCCAAGTCACAACGTCAACGACTACGTCAACGATTATCTCAGTCAACGTCATCGACCTTCCACCTCTCCTCGTACTTAAGGAGAGGGACTCTCTCTCTGCCTTTTCCATAGGACCTAGTTTAGAAGATAGATGAATTGAACCTGCCTTGGCAACCCCCTCTCATACCGCACGCGTGCAATCGCTTTCTACCTGGGCCTTCCAACACTGATCAGTGCTACCTGGCAAAGGTAGTACAGATAAGCTAGGAAGAAGAGATCTTTCGAAACGTGGACCGTTCTGGGTCAATCCAGCGCCAATTCCACGCTCTGAGATGCTCCATCGTGTCTAGAAGGAGTTTTGATTTAGACCTCGTGAGCCTTAGTACTCTCCTCCCCTAGATAACGTACTGACGAGCGGACGTCTTTCGTGACCCAATCGTTAGGCGCACCTATCGCGCAAAAACCCCGACGAGAGAAGTGGAGGTCGATTTGGACTTCGTGAGCCTTAGTGCCTCCGGAAGGTCGGTTTGGACTTCGTGAGCCTTAGAGCCTTCCTCTTGACAGATGAACGATTGCTGAACGTAGCGATCATCCATTCTTTTCATCATTGCTTCCCTTCCATTTACCACTTCCTTTTTCTCCCCTCTTTCCGACCTATCTTCCATCAACATGTCTGCCTCTTCGTCCCCATCAACTGCGAGCCCCAAGGATGATGCTATCCAAGCCATTCTCCAGACAGTTGAGCTACCCCATCTACCACTACTCTACGACGAAGACGCGCTTGCAACTGCCTTTCCGGAAGACGACGAGGAACGCGACCAGATGTCCGACAAAGAAGTCAACACCCTCACCCTCCGAAGCTTTGCAGAGTACCGAATGTCGAAGTAAGCGTTCGGACGCAACCTTCTTGCCGACTTCTGTCAAGACTTCATGGGCTGGAAGAAGGACAACTCCGCCCGCATTAACGTTGGCCTTCGAAAAGCCCTCAAGGCATTCTTTTACGAGCGTGGGGTCTACGTTGGTAACAGTACCGGCCGCAACTATATTCAGTTCGCTAGCCTCTGTGACCAAGCCATGCAAGACGATGCGACTCTTCCCGACTGGCCCGATGATGTGCCACAGAAATGGAGCAAGGAGTATTCAGCCTACCTGACCAGTCATTCTGACTGCAAGCCTCGCTCCAGACCAATAACACCTCCTCCTCCCTCCAGCAATCAACCTTCGACCGACATAGGACCACCAGCCTCGGTTTCTCTCCTGGAGAGCAGACCCAGCCCCCTTCCCAATCTCTCTCCTATGACCTGGCCAGAACATACTGCCCCCCTCAGCAAGACAGGCGGTATTTCTGCAGACCCCTACCAGATACTCCCACCGATCCCGTATGCGAACATCACTCCTGACGCCTCAAAGGTCGTCGCTTTCTTCAAGACCTGGAACAAGGACAACAACTTCTCCGGTGCAGCCTACGAAGTGCTTGGCGACAGAACCCGACTCTTCCTGAGGACTGCCGCATTTACGCTATCGAGCCTGCCGGATTTCATGCGATCTACCCGTTGATCCTCTCAGGACGCGCACAAAAGTACTTCACCTAGAAGCTCAAGGACACTATGACGTTCACCATGATGTACAACGGTCTCAAGAAGCAGTTCGACACTGATACAAAGCACTCCGAGTACTGGAACAGCTGGACGAAGACATCTTTCTCGCAACTCCGAAATGCTCCAGAGAACGCTGGAAAAAGCAGCGAGACAGTGCTCCAGGACATGCTCGACAAGCTCTGCCTCTGCCAAGAAGCTCTCGGCTTTGGCTACGAAGGAGATAAACATTTGGTGCAAGCAGTAGCCTCAGCCTGTGGAGACCATCCTGCTTTTACCATGGCCCTCCTACGGACGCCCCAGACGTACGAGGAGCTCGCCTCGGACCTTCACTCGTCCTTGAAAGCTTCTGAAAAGCATTACGGTCCGCAGCAGTTCTACACTGACCGTAGGTATGGACGAGGAAACTCATCAAACCTACCATATCATGGTATCACCCGAGGCAACAGGGATAGACCTCCCTCTGTACGAGACAAACGATCCTCCCACGCACTTCGACGGTGCTGGGTATGCAACCGAGAAGGCTGCTGGTCCACCAAGCATACAGCTGAAGACCGCAAGATAGCCTATGACAAGTTCGCAACGATGAAGAACAACAGACTTACCAACAAGAAGTATTCCACATTTCTTACGGACTTTGAAGGACTTGAGATCGGCTCTGATGACGGAGACGAGAATGACGATCACCTCACCCCGGACGACGTTTTCCACGATACACAAGAAGCTCTCGACGTGTCACAGTATCTTCAACACATCATTTCCTTGCAAGAAGCCGCATGTCGCCACCGACTTGCTCTGAACCCATCATCTACAGATTGCTTTCAGCTTAGCGTGTACGCCGTCGAGGTTTTCCAAGGCACTCTGCCGGACACAGGTACAGCTGAGAAGTCTACAGCTGGCCATACCCAGCTTTTGGCCCTTCAGAAACACCTCCCGGACGTCACTCTGGACCACTCTCGACGACATCAAAACCCTCCACGGCCAGTACGTCCTCAAAATGGGCCCGGTGGAAAAGGAGGAGGCAGCAACTGCAGTCTTCTACTCCCGACGCCAGCGAGGAATCGANCGACATCAAAACCCTCCACGGCCAGTACGTCCTCAAAATGGGCCCGGTGGAAAAGGAGGAGGCAGCAACTGCAGTCTTCTACTCCCGACGCCAGCGAGGAATCGACCGTATCCGCCGCTCCCAC
>PYST01000105.1:0-23329 GCA_003049485.1 Ophioceras dolichostomum
GGGTTGGCTGCGTTAGATGCATTTTTGACAATTACGTAAGTAGTTTTTACTTATCTAAGCGCACAGCAGTGTGCACCTAGTGGGCGCCCCCACCAACCTCTGCGATTATGTCATCGCAACGAGAGCTGAATCCCAACCAACTGACTGCGACATATCCGCTAACATCCCTTCTTTGAACCTGAGCCCTTAAACTGGTGCTAAGAACTGGTTGCGTTGCCACCTATGGTTTACGGTAAAAGCCGAATTTTTAAAGAGGTAAAGTTGGCGGCTAGGAAAATATATTCTTGACTATCGCACAATGGCACGAGGCCCAGGTTTGATGAGTGAGAATCATCAGCCGATTTCAGGGGCTATTATTCCACGCGCCCGGCAAGGCATGCTCGAACGTTTTGCTATAGTGTTGTTCTGGCGTCTCCCTTACAGCTCGGCTCCCCGCATAGATCTACCACTGCATAGGTAGGCAATATTCATCTCATCACCCTGACCATCGGTAGACATCAAGTCTCGTCCACTGAGCCTCGAAAATCTTGCCAAAGCATCGCCAATCTGTAAGTAACTACCTCCCTAGAGGAGCAAGGCTCCTTCAACCACATGTTTCCAACGAGTCCCGAAGCGCCGAGTGGGACGTCCTACGTGTATAGTGCTAGCTTCCAGTTTTCCACAATACCCCGGTAGGGGCTGAGCTAGCTCCCTACTGTACTGCTGTTTTCTTTTCTCTTCCCGTTGTTCTTTTGCTTTTATGGGTTTCCCCAACGCCAAACGCCAGGTTTTCATCTGAAAAAGCAATATGTCCAGGCCAGTTCTGCAGTGCATATGTACTCGATACTCATCATATGCGGCAATTTTAACATGAACGAGCATTCTCTCTCAGCAGCCAGCAGCACATGCTTTCTGCACTGCCTTCCCCTTTCAATGGGAAAGAACCGAACTGCTAGAAAATCGGACACTGCTGTGTCTAGCAATGTGGCAATGACGGCTTCTTTGGCTCCAAGGGCATACAGCACGAGCTGGTTAGTGCGGTCGTCCGGTCGGTTACTGCCGCCGATACGCCTTCTTCATGTCGGCGAAGCAGAACCTTTTCTTCGGGGGCGCCGGTGCCGCCGGCGGGACGTTCTCACCGTCTGGGACCTTGCGCTTGGGGGCGGCCGCCGCGCTCGGGTAATCTGCGTTTTTTATTTTCAGCATTGTGGTCATTTTTGCTTCTTCAACGCGAGCGTAGCCTAAGGTGGACGGGGAGTAACGGTATCAGAGATGCAACCATCCGGTCTATCCCTTTCGTTGTACGATGCCGGAGAGAAGGGCATTGTTGAAAGCGGACGACGGCTTTGGCACATGTTAACTTACCAGCTACAAACATAGACTCTGGGTCGTAAGATGGAGATCGTCTGGTAACTGAGGAAATTTGAGGGCTCTGTGAGATGCTGCGGCTAGCCGCAGGCGGTGCAGTCTGGTTCGTAGGAGGAATCCTTGGGGGAACGGAGGGGGTGTGTTGAGTCTGCGCCGTCACCTCCATTGGAGCCAAAGGAGCCATCGGAGCCATCGGAGCCACAGGAGCCATAGGAGCACGGACACTCGGCGTGGTCACTGACACTCGCCTTCCGAACTCAAGCGACACGGAGGAGCGAGGACTGGGCTCACTCGACGGCACAGGGGCGGGAGCCTTGGTTAACTCAGGGGCTGCTGTGCTCGTTGTTCCCACGCGTGGCCGGTCTGGGAGCTGAGATAGCCGTGGGGGAGCAGGGGAGGCCAGGGTCGAAGCAGATAGGTCTGGAAGCTTGGGCGGTCCTGGCTGTCCCGGGGGTCCCGGCTTGGTTGTTTTCTCAGCTGGTGATTCCGACATCCTGGGAAGTCCTCCGGTAGCAAGGGAGGTGCTCGTAGCTGGAGGTAGACTAGTCGTCGCTTCCGATAGGTTAGAGGCAGGAGTATTGGCTGCCTTCGGTAGATCGACGACAATGACCGTTTTAGGCGGCTCCGGTACAGCAGGGACGGCATGACTGGCTATCCCAGTCCCGGCCAGAATAGATGCAGGACCATTGGCCGCCTGCGGGTGCGGGAAAGGGGCCGCCATAGGCGGTTCCGGTGCAGGGATAGCAGGTCCAGCAGGAACAGCAGGCGCTATAGAGACTGCAGGGGCTGCAGGAGCTGCCAGGCTGACTAGTCCAGTTCCGGCCAGAATGGATGGATCAACCCGGAGCTCCTCGAGGAACTTGATGGCCTGGAACTTGGCTTTGGCCTCCTCCATTGCGGCGGTAGCAGACCGGTGTTCCAGAGGGGGAGCACCTGATTCTGGCCTTTTCGTCGTGATGGTCCCTAAATCGGGCTCTTGACGGTCGTCGGTCGGTCTCAGATCAACGGAACCTTCCCCTCGAGGTGGCTGCTCACTCTTTACGCTAATATCCTCGCGCAAAGAAGCTGCTACCACCTCGGACTTTTGATCTTTCTGATATTCGTGGCCCTTTCGCTGCACTCGCAGACTATCCTGGGAATCCCGACGGCCAGGATCCTGCCTCTTCGACTCCAGTTGGCGCGACGGCGAATCCTCTCTCTCCACCTCCTGAGGTGGCGGAGACATAGGGGGACTTTGCTTGGCCAATTTGACGTCGCGCATGTCTTGGTCGTCCGAGCCACGGCGTGGTTGAGGATCAGCCAGTCCACGGATCCTGAAATCCATTGGAGGACTGAAGCGTCCACTGCTGGCATCCTTCCGGTCATCATCGCCTTCAGGGGTGCCACCGCGACTGAATCTCTTCCATCCCTTCGGCCGATACTGCTCTGGGTGGTCGACGAAGCAGTCCTCGGGGCGATGACCCCGATGGTTGCAGGTGCCCGGCTTCCTGCTATCAAAGGGTACCTTGATGCTTCGACCGACCGTGTCGCTGGGAATCCTCTTGGGGGTGTTTTTGTTGCTGGGTTTTGCCCTGGGGCTCGCTCCCTTGGGCAAGTTTTGTGGAAGTGCCCCGGACTTGAGTTGGACCTCGTGCAAAGTAAGGGCTTGATCGAATCTCAGAGACCTCCGCGCCTCCCTGACCCAGTCCTCGTGTTCCTGCGGTGACCCCACGACCCCGTCCAGGTAAAACGTGAGGAAATCTTCGTTGCTCAGCTCCGACCCAAACCTCAAGAGTTTGTTGCGGAGCGCGTTGAACCGGTTCGCGTAGTTGCCGAGATTTTCGCCATGACCGAAGCGGATCGACCTGATGGCCTCCAGTGGCTGTACCCGATCCGCTGCGAGTGCCGGGTCTCCGGGGTTGTTGTTTCTGGAAGTGTATTCGTTAAACCAGTCCCAGAGCCTCGTCCAGATGGCCTGAGGCCAGTCCTCCCCGCGGAGCACGTCGACCTCGAGCGAGCGGGACACACTGCGTCGCAAGATGACAGAGGCGAAGCAAATGTCGCGCATGAGGTCCGTTTTGACACGCTCCCTGCTGAGCCTGTCCTCTCTGATGGCGAGCACATGATCAAGGCTCAGTTTGGTGAGATGCCTTTTCATGTCAACCCGCCAGTCTTCCCAGTCGCGTGGCTCGCGTAGGACTGGACTGATTTGGAGCGAGTCCAATCCTCCTTCGAAACGGGACATCGGAAGATCCGGTTAGGTCGTGCAGGGGTTAAAACGCGGTCGGTCATGTGAAAAAGGTCTGCTTTTCCTCTGTACATGATTTTCGAGCGATCTCCCCCTTTGGTTTAGAGGCAATTGCTTCGGATGTGTTCCGGAGCAATCGTAAGGAATGGGGAGGAAAGGGAGCGACAAGGTGACGCGTTGCATTTATCTGAAGGAATTTGCGGTGGGCCGATCACATGTGCCCCCACGCTAGCCCTGAAACAGCACGGTCATGATCACCAAAAGTACGACCAAGCGGCAACAAACGGGTTCCTCCCCCCGGCAGATATCAAACAAGAATCCCGAAGAATCGTACATTGATTCACGGAATTCATCTCGTGAGAAAAGGGCGACTGCAGCTCAACTCAAGTTCGAAAGTACCTATTCATCTCGCAACAGGGCACATACCAGTCGGCGCCGAACACCCAGGGGCCATCAAGTGGAGATCACGTGCCTGGAGCACTCGCTCACTCACCGTCTTGGAAGGTCGACGAGAGTTAGTCGGTAGGAAATCGAATGAAAATCAGAGTGGCATGCCGGCTGTTAGTGAGCAGAAGCTCAGTGAATAGACTGCGAACGAACATGCATGGGCTAGCAACTTGCTATATGCAACGACTCGAAGACGCCCAATGGTCACTGAAGAGGGGTGGTAACACAATACTACCCTGGGTACCGAGGTGGTAGGTACCGCATGCACGGCTTACCTATTAAGGGCCATAAGTGCCATAAATATGCACTTAGTAGGTACCTAAGCTAGTCTGTAAGGCTGTTTGCAATTTCGCCGCAGCAATAAATTGGTAGCGGTCCTGAAGAAGTGTCCAGATTATTAGTACAAACAGAAAGCAGAATAGAACACGGAAAATCTTTTTTCACTCTGAAATTCTGTGCGTGAAATGTCGGACTTCCCGGCCAAGATCCCGAGGATTCGGTGTCCCGGCCGGCTCAGGAGGCCGGGTGTTGGTGAAGGTCAACATAAGTCCGTGCCGCATTCCGGCCAGCCAAAGTACTGGCCCATTGCCTGCACAGAAACTGTAGGCCAACACCGGTCGGCCGGGTCTTCCTATCCGCTTATTCAGGGCCCTGGACCACCAAGCCGGCCCGGTACCACACGGTCTATTAAAAGGGACTGCCGGCCCTCGTTCAGATCCATCCCTTCGGTTCAAAGTCGTCTTTTCGTTGTTTTTCACTCCTGAGCACTGGGATCTACTACTTTCGTTGATCCCGTTCTGCGTCTCTGCCTCACTGCTCAGGCACCCATCGCACTGGCACATCCTTGGTCTCCGTGGTTTCCCTGATTGTTGATGAATTACTACCGTTATTATTAAGTTCACAAGCGGTCGGTAGTAACAGAAAGCATCCGTCCCCACAATGCCTTCATACACAAGTCCAATGCCCACCTTCTCAGGGCCGTGCTCGCCCTTCGCTGCCATCGGCGGCCTTTCGTCCTCCTCCTTCTCCTCCTCGCCGTTCGCCTCCCTGCGCGGCGGCTCGCCCCGCGTCCAGGGCACGCCCGTGTCGTTCGCGTCGCCCACGCCCCCCAAGTGGCTCACCCACCTGGAGAGGGACCTGCTGACGGACGTGGACGTCGACAGCGAGCAGAGGGACATGCTCGTCATCCTGCGCGCCCTCCTGGAGGCGGGCAGGGGGGAGGACGCCGCCAGGGTCGCGGGCGAGGCGTGCCAGAGGATCAGGGACTACTTCACCGAGGTGTACCTGCCGTCGTTCCCGAGGGCCGAGGAGCTGCGCGGCCAGGCGCTCCAGGGGGTCATCAACGAGGTCGCCAACCTGATCTTCGAGCTCGGTGCCGAGGTGCCGTTCCCGGGCCGCGAACACGATAGGCTTGCCCACCTGCTTCTTGAATTCAAGAGGGTTGGACCTCAGGCTTTCGGTGTTGAGGTGCGTCCCGCTTCGCTTGTAGTCGTTCTCCGGGCTGTATGAGCCTGCTAACTCGTTCTCTTCTTCATACAGGATGACCCGGACTTCGTCATTTACGACGAGGCAATGAACACAGCTATTGAGAACTGGGACAAGTATCCAAGTAAGTCTCACGCTGCCTCAGTCCGCTCACAAGCTATTGTTGCAACCTAGTGATGCTAACATGTAGCGATCCCACTCTCAGTTCCCAAACAAACGGACTGGAACCTCCGGGAGCGCTGCGACTTCGCCATCCACATCATGACGCTCTTCGCCCGCCTCCTCGAGGGCAACGTCGGCGTCACGCGCCTCCCGCTCATCGCAGCCCGCCAAATCACCGAGGGTGTCCGACCTCGCGGTGGCGAGGACGAGCAACAGCACGGCCAACACCCCAAGTCGCCTCTCAAGTCGCCCATGTCGCCTATGGAGTTCCCCCGGTGGTGCAGGGGTGCTATCGCCGCGCAGTTCATCCTGATCTCCGGCGAGGTCCTCGCCAAGTACGTCTCGGATCCCACCATCCCCCCCGTGGAGGGTCTCGGCCCGGACGAGTGGAAGGACTGGGCTCTGGGCTTCCAGGAGCTTGCGGAGGCCACCTCTCCGCACGCGAAGTGGGGTTTGAAGCGGGATCTGGCGAGGGCGCACGAGAGGATGGTTGAGCTGTTGCCGGAGCTGTTCCCCGAGGAGGAGTCGACTGAGGAGCAACATTCAGGGAGGGAATGCTACTCCGAGTCGGATGATTATTCGGAGTGAAGGGGGCGGATTCCTTCGCTACTTAATAATTATATGTCCCGCCGTTAGCCTTTCTTGCCTCTGCTTCTGTACCACTTGCGTGATAAATGCATTTTCCTCAAATAGAATAACCCCTCGAATCTCTCCATGGATGGATGAATGAGTTACGCGGTCGGGGCAAATAAGATAATTCGACCAAACTCTTCCCAGTGACCATTCAGATGCACCGAACAGCGAGAAAGCTACTCGCACCGATCAGGATCTATGCAAGATATATCCCCTGCCGCAGGTTGGGAGCCCATCAGAGGCTGAAGGCAGAGCCGCTCGCTTGTTCACCGCCGCGACTCACGAGCACTGCATTTAAGCTCTCCCGACCACATCAACTCTACCACTGGTATGCCGTCGCTGGATCCGGGCCTTCGATGATGTGGTCATTATCTTGGCGTCGGCGATTTCGACATCCTCATCAGAATAGGGCTCATCAGTGGAGGGTCGAGCGCCAGCTAGCCACTGCGTCCGTTGGCTTCATGCAGCATGATCCACTAACAGCGCTGCCTACTCGTTTTTTTCCCTATAAAATTCTCGTGATCTGAATATAGTTGGGCGAGCGCTCGTGTTCCGCGGTTGCGTCAGTCGAAGCGTTGCACGATCCTGCGCGCATCAGTCCGTCAGCGGCTCAGAATCACTCTCAAAATGGCAAGAACTGCGGCGTTAAGGAGATTAACAAAGAAGAAGGCACAGTTGCTGTTGGGCCCGCGGTGGAAATTCCGCACAAGGACCAGGCAGAAATACCCACCCTTGACTGAGGTTGATTGATGCTGATGTGTTGGCCCTGGGCGGGAATATTTCCGCGGTCACAATTCCGCATCATCACAGGGGCTTAGCTGAGCACAACTGAGACTTGGCTGGGATCAAATTGCGGCGCAACTCGACGCCTAATCTGGACGGACTGCGGCGCAAACAAGCACCTTGATACAGCCCTAAACCTTAATCATCCCCAGCTGCAAGGAGCCTCACATCGCCTGGTTCCAGGATGCTGGATGTAAGACGATCGAACAATTGCTCCGGATGTTCTGAAAGGGCCAAGAGGCTCCATTTCGTGTTCATCAGGGAATATGGAGTTTGGCAGGCAGCTTGTCGGCGCGGAATTTACAACGTTTCACATTGTGTTCTCTGCTTCCAAATCCTTCTCCTGTGAAGGGATCTGTCACATGGAGAAAGAAAAACAGCCCTCTGGCGCCGAAGCTGAGCCGCGCTACCAGCCCCTGTCTTGCTCGAGCTGGGGGAGCTCCTTTGTGTGTGTGTTATTAGCGGAATCAACCCGATGGCCTTGGGCCTTATCCCCCGGTTTGGACTTTTACGTCCCCAAACTGCGCCACCACGACCACGACGACACCGACCAGGGAGCGCATCAGTGAGGTCTTGGCTCAGCACGCGAGGGCTACAACAAAAGGACCTTGTTGCACTCTATCCGTACTTCATTGTATATATAATCCATGATGTCTGCTGGCTTCATTCATCTTTCATAATCTGAGTAAAGGAGCACCGGCTTGTCTCTATCTGAAGTTATCACCCACAGCCGCAGAGGCAGATCGAGTCCCCTGAACCGTATCCATCCCCTTTTGCTCGCCGAGCTTGGGTACCTACCTACACAATATTTACTCCTCCGGCTTCGACAAGCCACCCGCACAACACACAATGGCGACGACAACATCAACAACACCAACAGCCACCGAGACCCCGTCACCATCGGGCGTCTACGACGCAGAAAAGAACTGCTACTCAGCCGTGCCCGGCAAGAACGGCTACGTGCCCCTGGGCTCCTGCAACTCCTACTACAACTTCGAGCCCCGCCTCGCCCCCGCCGTCGCGACGGCCACCATCTTCGGCATCCTGACCGTCTCGCACCTCGTCCTCGCCATCCTCCACAAGAAGCCCTACGCGTGGGTCCTCATCATGGGCGCCGCCTGGGAGACGCTCGCCTTCGCGCTCAACGCGGCGGGCTCCCAGGACCAGCAGAACATCGCCTACGCGACGAGCCACATCGTGCTGTACCTCCTGGCTCCGCTGTGGATCAACGGGTTCGTGTACATGACCTTCGGCAGGATGGTGCACTTCTTCCTGCCGGAGCAGAAGGTGATGATAAAGGCGTCCTGGATGTCGGGCATCTTCATCTCGGCCGACATCCTGACGTTCATTATCCAGGGCGTCGGCGGCGTCATGGCCACGCCGGGGGCCGACGCCGACACGATCAAGTTGGGGCTGAGGCTGTACCTGGTGGGTCTGGGCGTGCAGGAGGGCTTCATCGTCGTGTTCCTCGTGCTCATGCTCGTGTTTCACTGGAAGCGGCTGCAGCTTGATAAGGTGGGCGTGGCGACTACGTACCCGGAAGGATCGCCGAAGAAGGCGTGGAAGTCACTGCAGTTTGCTATGTATGCCGTGCTTGTGTTGATAAGTGTAAGTGTGGAACTGCCATGATCGCTCCAACTCCTCCCTTTCTATTCCCCCCCCCCCCCTTCCTTATCCATCCAGGGCCTCAAGCCGTATTACCCAGTACTCACATTTTATAACCCCACACACAACCACAGATCCGCATCTTCTTCCGCATCGCCGAGTTCGCAGGCGGAATCGAGCCGTCCAACCCAATCCCCTTCCACGAGGAGTACTCGTACTCCCTCGACGCCTTCCCCATGATGGTGTGCCTCCTCATCCTGACCGTATTCCACCCTGGCCGCGTCATCACCGGCCCAGGGTCGTCGTTCCCGACCCGCAAGGAGAAGAAGCAGATGAAGCAGGAGAGGAAAGAGGCCAAGGAGAAGCAGAAGCGCGGTGGTGGCGTCGTGGATGGACACATCGAGCTCGGTTCGATGGCGGCTCCTGGTCAGCAGGGAGGAAGTTACTACTACTCGAGTGGCAGTGGCAGCTCGGACGAGGCGGCGAGGGATGAGCCGCCTTTGAGGGCTGGGTATGGCGGCGACCCGTGGAGGAATCACTAGATGGAGGGTTCTCTTGTGTCAACCCAAAAGAGGCAGAATATTCCTAGCACTCACCAAAGAGCGGCTGGGAAGAAGGCGGGGCCCACCGCCGATGCCTTCACATCGTCGAATGTTTATCTTTTACTTAGGCGCTTGGAGTTCCGGTGGATGGAGGATAACAATTATCTGCGAGGGACTGAAAAGTACTAGAGCCTAGAGGGGAAATCTCATAAATTCTATGGCTTAATTTGCGGCGGATTTTAAATTTGGCGTTGTTGGTTGGGCTTCAAGGGGGAAAAAGCAAACACGCGCGTGGTAAACCAATCTGTTGATTCTGATGATGTACAGGGAAGAGTAAAGCTAGTCTACGCGTGAGTAGGAGGAATCGCTTTGGAGCGATTCCAAGGGGCCCACGTGACCTAAGGTCTGTCGAGGGGGCTGCCTTGGTGACTGAGGCAACTCGTCCACGTGGGTGCACGGAAGTGCACCCAACCGTTGTTCAACAGGCGTTGTATTTTTGTCTCTTATGCGCCCTATCGATCTTATAAAACCCAATTGGAAATAGAATAATAGCAGGAAGAATTACTAGACCCACTTAGATACCTAGGTCGATATCTAAGAGTAATCATCACGGAGAGCCTTGGCTTCTGACAATCTAGTCACAGTCCGCATGGCAACCAGCTGTTGAAAGACTCCTCCACTGCTCTTCCTGAAGCGAACACGGCACTAAACCGATCTCAGCCCAGCTTAACTAACGATACCAGCTCGGATCAGCCGCCGGCCGCACCAACTCCGCAACGACCTCACGCACAACCTCCTCCCCTCTCTTCTTCCTCGTGATCGGCACCGGCTGCGAAGTCGAGCTCTTACTCGCCGAGCACCTCCCGCCCTTCGCAATCCTCCCGCCCAGCTTACTCTTATACAGACCCAGCTGGTGGCCGATCGCCGAAACGTTGGGGTGCACCGACGCCGCACCGCCCGGAACGTTCACGTCGAAGATGGCGACGCGTCCCACCTCCGCGAAGTCCTCGCGCAGGTTGTACTCGACGGGACCCCCCGCGTTGGCGGCGTACCAGGTGGGCACGACGCCGTCGGCGTCGACGGCGGCGCGCCACTCGGCGCCGTAGCTCCAGAAGTCGCCGTAGGGCGTCGGGCTGAGGAACACCCAGTCCAGGACGTGGCTGATCTCGTGCGCGAGGAGGCCGGGGGAGTCCCAGGAGGACGGATCCTGGATCACGACCGTCGTGCCGTCGGCCCAGGCGATCACGCCGGGCCAGTTGACGGGGATGGCGACGAAGTTGCTTTTTTGTTTGTGGCCGTCGTGTTAGTTCGGATGTGCAAGTTATGGACTCATGGCCACCGCTCCCGAGATTAGGGACCGTTTAGGTGTGTAGGGGTTCCATCCACACTTACCCGACTGCCTCGCGCATGCCGACAGGCATACGGCTGATGCCCTGTTCTATTTGTCAGTGGTCCATAGTTTAAAGTTGAGCTGAGCAAGATAGGGGTACAAGGAGGCACATACCCTAACCAGATCCTGCTCGCTGATGCCCGAGTCGTAGTGGCGGCAGACCACCCAGGGCGTGTCGCAGTCGTCGAACGTCACGTTGAGCACCTGGAACTTCCAGGGGTCTATCGGCCGGATGATGACGTCCGACGGGCCCGACAGCCCGAACCCCTGGAAGCACGACGACGGCACGATGCCCGAGGACCAGGCCGAGGTGCGGATGTTGGGCCAGTCCTTCTGCGGCAGGTTGGCCTTCAGACCGGGATCCATGTCGCTCCACCAGAACTCGGGCTGGACGATGGGCTTCCAGTCCGACACGGCAGCGGCTGGGGCGGGGAGGAGGAGGGCCGCGAGGGCGGCGATGCCGATGTTGAGAATTTTGGGGCGCATTGTGGACAGAGGAGGGAGGGCTCAGGGGCAGGTGGTAAATTGGTGTTGAACTGCGGTTCGGTCCTGGAAGTGTTTGCCTGTGAGGTTGTCTCGAGACTTAGGGGTTAACCGGTCTCTCTCGAGTGAGAGCAATGCGCCTCTTTATATTCACGATGGTCCCTCGCAAGAAGTGGTATCTGTCCATCCTCAACCTTGCTCGTGCCGGGACTATCTTGTCTTGTCGCCCCTGCTGAGGAACCGTTTCCCCTCATGACATCTCCCCATGTCGTTGCGGGCTTCATGCGTCCCTCGTGTTTCGGGTGCCAAGCCCGTAGATTCTGACCCTTCTTTACCCAATCTGGGAGTTGAGAAACACCTCGCTTGGAGCAAAGAGTCCCAAAACGTGGAGGTGAGGCATACTTAAGCGGCATCAAGGGACGTCTCCCCGAGAAGTTCATGGGTATAAAGGTCAGCCAGCAGCCCATGTGATATTTTTTTTCAGTCGATAAATATCACCAAAGCTGCAGTCCTCATGGTGTAAAGAGACTCCTTCAGGAATACGAGAACGTGGGATGGGGTTGCATGACGCGATGACCGTTGTCTTGGCCAATGGTTCTGATGCCTTTCTCAACTTGTTATTGGATATCACTGCAAGCCACATTCAATAGTCTGCTTTCTAGAACCATGGATTCCAGTCAGGGCAGTTTGTTCCGAGTATTCCGCCCTGCAACCCCCTGCTCACTAGGAACAATTGCGGGAGGAAGGGTGGGGTTGCTACTACCGATATGCGTCGGGCCGTGGAGCCTCTCTGCAAGCTATTGGAGCCCGACAAGGATCTAGATAGGTAATTACAGAGCGCCCAGGGATATTTGCGGTCTGGTGTGGGAGAGTGGGAGAGTTGAGCCCAGTAAGCGACGGTCAAACCTGGCGCCGGTCGACTGTGCCGCACCCATCGCTTCGAATTGCACAAAGGTCGACTGATGGAGGGTAAGACTCTTGGCTTTCCTCTCCTCATTCTCACACCGACAAACTCTCTGAGCTGTGTGACTGGCATGACCAGGAGCGACTGCACGTGGGGGATTTCTGCCCTACCCGAGGATCCTTCTTATAGAGTAATAGACACTACCACTACTCTACTTTGCACGCAGCTGGTCAGAAATTAGTTAGAGCCAAAGCTAGGTCATCTTCCATCTCTTCTAGGGGCTGTTGTGTCGCATTAACACTAATTTGACTTGGACTAGGACAGACGAAGCACGTACCCCCACGGCTCAGCTGGCCAGCCTTTGGAGAGATGACATGCCCGGCGCAGCATCACAGGAACCATTCCTTTTCCCTGGAAACTCGGTTAGGCTTCCGGACGGGTGTGACTACGATACGAGGCGCATTTCAGTCACGCGGGGTGGCCGGCCCTGCTTACGAGAGGTTGCTCTGAGCAGAACCAGATATCGTCGTCAACGGCTCACCTATGGCTGTTATTCCTCTTTGGTCGTCTATTCATTCGGTGCAATACCCTAGTAGCATTAAAGCTACCTCAGTATCACAAGGTCTATGCAAGACAGTCCTTCAAAGGCTCGGGTTCCTTGGTGGCACTATGCATGAGCGGCTATCTCCGAAGCGCAGGCGGAGTTCCTATACGACACTTGCAGATATTCGCCTTTCTAGCTAGCTGGGCCGCCTTACATCAACAATTGTAAGCTCACCTGTCATCCAAACTATTTCGTAAAGAGACATGGAATAGCTGCCACGCGGGCTGTCGGGCCTGTTTGTTTCTACCATGGGCAAGCAATAGGCCCCATCACTAAGGGCCATATTGGAGCCACGGGGAAGCAATTCTTCAAAACCCATGTTTGCTTCCAGTCCACAGTGATTAAGGCATACAGTCAGGGGGAATGACCAAGCTATTGAAAATTGCAGGAGTGATTTGTCTAATATGGTGGTAGCTTTTGTTGCCATGGTCGGTGGCATTGTGGATTCAAGGGCTTTAGGGGGGAAATACTCGGAGGCTTTCAAACTTCAACGCTCGACTATAGTACTCCCCATGTTCAAGAGCTGATATATCAACATTATTAACTTGACCGGGCAGTTTGACAGGATAGGGAAGAATGCACACAACTTAACCGTATGAAAATCCATTCCTCGTATCATGCAGTTGACCCTCAGCATAACTGGTCCTCGTAGAACTTAGAAGTCTCCGCCAACTCGCTTCGTGTCTCACAATAAGGGGCACTGGGTCCTTCTTGAATCGCGAAACCGCATTGGTCTCCAACAACACAACAGCTCGGCGCTGTTGGTTTAGTGGTATGAGTAAGTGGCTATTCCAAGCTCCATTTCTTCTGTCTTCATCCGGCAGTGGCTCACAGAACATTCCAGTTTTAGCTTAGGGTCCACCCTACGCAGCATTGCGAGAGGTCCCCGATTCAATCCTGGGACAGCGCCTTCATTTTTTATCCCTCTCTTTCCCTCTCGACACCCTTTTTACATATAACTCTCCTTGTTATTTATCCTATTGAAAGCCCTGGAGGAAATGCAAAGTAGCGCCGAGCCTTCATAGGGAACGCGGCTATGGCCACCATCCACGACTTATAACTCAGAGTCTTTTCGCTTCTAAAACCCCCCGCAGATTTGATAACGCCTAACTCCTGAGAATTTTCCCTGCGCTCCCCAACGCCATACGAGAGCGAGTCAAAACAACTTCTTTTTCAACTGACACTTCCATTCACGACCGGACACTCTCATCCCCTGCCTCACGTGTAAAGCAACGGCAAAGTCTCTCCCTTCTCCGTGGGCGCCCACAGCCTCTTCCTAGTGGCGATCAAGAACAACAAACCCTGCACCATCGCGAAGACCACATTATCCGCGGCCGCCCACCCGACGAGCTCGTACCAGTAGAAGTCGGGCAGCTCCCCCAGCATCGGGCCGAACCTGAAGGGCCAGTGCAGGCCCACGACGAGGAACACGACGGCCTGGAGGGCCAGCGTCGAGGTGCTCAGCGCCCCCCAGCCGGACGACGACGAGTAGGGCGGCGGCGGCTTGGACGTCAGCTCGCGGGCCTGCAGGTAGAAGGACGCGGCGCTGACGACCGTGCAGGCCGGGTTGACGAATATGATGAAGGCCGCGGTGTAGGGCGACGTGATCCACATGTGGGCGTGCAGGGAGATCGCCGAGTCGGACGGTTCCAGGGCGGCTTCGATTATGATGGGTGCGAAGAGTAGTGCGGCCACGGCGACGTAGGCCGCCACCATCGTCCTTCCTTGGTGGTGAGAGGGGCGCTTCGGCGGCGGAAGGTTGACGCATAGGACGAACCTGGATGGATATGGGGACACGCCGGTTGGCGACGGTAAGCTGTTGCTCGTCACGTTTCGGCCACAAAATTCCAGACAGGCAGGCAGGCAGCAAGGCAGGCAGCAAGGCAGGCATGTTGTAAACTCACAAGACCAGGTGCCCCAGCCACACAGTCGCAGACTGCAGCAAGTTCTGCCAGTCGCCCACGGCTGGAGGCGAGCTGACGACTGCGTTCATCGCCTCATCCGTGGTTACGGCGGCGTGCAGCATGAAGGCGAACTGGCACGTGGCGGCAACCAGGTTGAGCAGCACATACGACAGCGAAAGCCCGGCGCAGTCTCCTCTCCAGAGGATGTTGCGGTACTGCGGCGCGAAGGACGTCGCGCTCGCGCAGAGCAGGATTCTGTGTGTCACCGCCGTTCAGCATATTGTCAGCAACGGCCCTGAAATGTGCTAGATATGAAGGATGGCTGCCATCCATTGCTGCCATACCACACGCGGCTAGAATGGGAAAGTCTTACGTCCTGGTTCCAATAGAAATCGCCCCCATCTTGCCAGCAGCAGGTCGTGGATTTGCTCGTTCTCCCGTTAAAGATGATTCTCGCTCTCGCTCTTAGAAATTGTCAAATAAGACGTGCCGCGCTGCAAGGGACTGTTTTTTTTTTGTCAACGACGGAATGCGGCACTACTTTCCTGCCGATAAGGGAGGGAGGAAAATTTGCAAATAAAAATATTGAGTTGGGGCTCAACTGGCAGTTGGTACCGTTATAATCTCGATCACGGCGACGAAGACGGGAAGGAATCGGTCAAAATTGGTGGTGGCCCGCCTCCGTGGGACACACCAACGCCGCACTCGCCCCCCAACTTCGTGGGAAGATTGAACGAATTGAGGTCACAAAGGTCTTGGATCGATGGCAGAGAGGTGAAAGAAATGGCCAACGACCCACGGCCAAGACTTCAAAAACCTGCTTGGACATGACGACGGGCCTTACCCGGACTGACCCAAAGGCCTCAAGACGACTAGGTGAGACGACAACAAAAAGCTTTGCGAACTTGGGGTTGACAGAATGTAGGGAGCACGGTCTGCAATGGATTGCTTCTTCTTGTCATGTTCATGCAGAGGTCGTTAATCTCATGCCTCACGTCACTTTATTTCGGGATGGTTCTCTCATGGCCCGGACGGCAGACCCGGACCGCCCGGGGTCGGAGCCGGAGCGAGAGTCGGAGTCGGAGCCGGGACCCCAAGAAGACATTGCAGAACGCGAGCTCGTTTCCCACGTACGATCTGAGGCCGCCCAGCCAGGCCCCGGCGGCCGTGCTTCCCCGACAGGAGAGTGTGGTCTGTCGAATCGAATGTCGGGGAAGCGGAGACATCCCCATCCGTGCTAGCACCGAGACCCAAAGGTGAGACGGCCGGGAGGAGGAGAGGGAGATCGTCGGGCCCAACTCACAACTACCGCAGAGCCGCAACTTGTATCTCCGCTCCTATCTAAGATGTGTAAGGTGGGTAGTCTAGGTAGCCTTTGAGAGACGCGCCGATCATGTACTATGTCAGTCTGCCGGGGGTCAGGTGCCAGTCGGCGTTTGTCGAGCACTCATGCTGTGTGTGGATCAATGGTTGATGAGCGGATTGATGAACCGTCCGTCGGATGGATCCGGTACCACTATGAAGGCGATTGGCCAGAAAACCCCTCTGTCGATGCAAGCCTTATTTTTTTCTGCTTCCCATATTGGACGGAGGTCAGAGTAGGGGTGCACTGCAGGGCGTAGGTGAAAAAACGGCCTGGTCCTAATGTATTCCTGCTGATGAGTTGTCAATGGTGCCAATGCACTCTTGATGCATGCATGCTGCAATGTCGCCGCATGGTCGGCCCACTTCGTCGAACTCCGTCAAGAAGGAAGGGGAAAAAAAAGAAAGGACAGAAGAGAAGCACAATAGGAATCTTCAGCGAGTCTAGAGCTTGGCTTATGGTCTCTGGGTCGGGTAGGGACATGGACAGGCGGCCGAGCGGGACGAACGAAGTACAGGCGGCACTGATGATTCCCACCCATCCACCAGACAATTTGATGACTGCCCGGGAGCTCGCATTTCGTTGCTCGACCCTGCTGATCATGGTCAATCAACTCCAGGGGTCTCAGGGGTATCAAGCTTACAGGAAGGCCCTGTGCCTGCTATTTCTGCAGGCACCAGCGGCACCGGACGCCGTTTGCGCTCCGCACTTGAACCCTTCCCACCCTCTTCTGGACGAGATTCAGGGCACCCGCGAGAATCTCGACGACAAGCGCAGACCTTGCGCCACACCCGGACCTCGAGCTTCAGAGACCCGAATGCTTATTCTCGGCCCACTCCAACCCGACACCAGAGAGGCCGTCTTTGAAGTGCAAAATGTCGAGCAGCAAGACACGATTTTGCAGAAGGACGGCAGAGGATGCATGCAGGCCCAACCAGTTGAGTGCAGCCTCGCCGCCATCAATTTTTGCTCCGTACGCCGGACAGTTTCAGCGCCCCGTCCGCCTACCTTCGGAACTGCAGAACTCTGATGTGCTGCAGAACCATCATTAGATTGATCCTCATTCTCGGTTCAATTCCCAACCGTGAGAGCAGCGCAGCAGCAGCAGCAGTCGACCAGTCGACGAGGAGCCTGTGCATTTATTTGCTCGCCCCAATCCAATCCCAGCTGCCCAATTCCAGTCGCCACCTCATGATAGAACAAATCACGTCCGCCTCGATGCATCCATCTTTCCCCGGCTGTTTCCCCACACCCAGGTCTAATGGCGTGCTGGCCATTTGCATCCCACATCCCACGAGGAAAGCATGCGATGGACCAGTCGAGATCCCAGTTCACTGACGTATCGCTCAATCAGAGATTTTTGGTCGGCTCACGCGAATTTCAGAAGAAGCATTGTCGCAAAACTCACTCCCCCCCTCTTGCTGCAGTCCAATCTTTTTTTGTTCCACGCCCCCTGAAATGCACATCTCCATTTCTCCAGACTGCTTGCTGTTGTACACCCACCATTCTCCTTTTGAACCCCTGTCTTCTGCTGCTCATCGATGCTGCTCCCCGCGTCCAGCGCCGCCTCATGTTCCTCCTCTCTCCTGCCGTGCGACATTTTCACCCCCCTCTCACCACATTTATCCATGGTAGGTGGTATGCTAGTTTGCAACGTTCGCTGGCTCGGGATCCGGGCTGACAGGCGAGAGCGCCTACGGTACCCCCTCCCTCTTCTCATTCTTCCTTTCCGCTCCCGCCCGCGACCTCTCTTTTCTCTCGTTGGGCAGACATCTACCATCTAAAATATCCACACCGTCAGAAATGACGAAAAAGACCTCGTCTCGCTGCAGAAGTCTGCAGAGTCCTGCAGCAAACCAGACAAAACCACAAGTTAAATTCCCTCGTTGCCCCATCGACCCCCGGTTGCCCTGCACGGCCGATTCCTCTTTCTCGTTTCTTTCCTCCGTTCTCTTTCGTTTCATTTCTTTTTCTCTACAAGATTCTTCTTCGAGACACTCCCTCGGACAAGGCATATCATATCTCCTCAGAAATGCCGTACCAATAACAATGCTCTGATGAGTCGATCCTCGTGTTGGCTTTAAGCCGCTTTTGGAGACCTCTTCCACGAATCACCACCGCCCCCCTTTTTACGTATACTATCGCTTGTAATTCGCTACTCCCCACACCCAGCCCCCTTCCTATCTTGTGCCCAAGTCGCAGCAACTATACTCGAACGTAGACAGACCGAAGAAACAAAGCAAGGTCCTTTCCAGTCGCCATCCATGTACATACCGATCCCACCCGGCACATCCGCCCTCCTCCCCGGCTCGTCCGGGACCCACCACGTAGCCACCACCACCGCCACCAGCCCCGGCGCCGGTGCCGGTGCCTCCCTCCGCAATGCCGTCTCCGCACTAGCCTCCGCTTTCGGCTGGACAACAGCAACAGGTGGGACGTCGCCATCACCACCAGCCGGCGGAGCTACAACGTTCCACGAGCTCCGCCGCCGCGACGAGTCAAGCGTAAACATAACGGTCGGCGTCGTGGTCGGCGTGGTCCTCGCCGTCTTCTTCGCCGCCCTCTTCGCCTTCCTCTGGGTCTACCGCAACTCGGTGCGCTTCCACGTCAAGCCCAGACGCCACGGTCACCACCACCACCACCGCCGCGCCGGCGGTCACCGCAAGTCGACTAGCTCCAAGAGCTCCAAGTCCTCGTCCGCGTCCGACGGGGGGCCGCCCCCGCCGTCTGCTCCCCCGGCGCCGCCGCCTGCTGCGCCGCCTCCCGCGGCGGCGTGAGCGGGATCAGGTAGTTTCTTGAAAGCGTTTCAAGGGGCTGTACGAAACTCTATCGGTAAGTGTGTCTATGTGTCTATCTATCCATCCATCCGTCCGTCTTAGCTCTTTTTCTGCGGTCGGCTGGCTGGAAAGGATTCCGGATATCCCTCCCGCTGTCGAACGATGTCTCGGAAGCTAGCTAGCGGTACTGACACACGATCCCGCAGGACTGAGACAGGCGGCGGACGGAAAACGGCTGGGTATATGTGATAGCTACGGCAAACGGGGCGCGATTCCGCGATTCCTCCTTTCTGGATCTTTTTTTCTTCCGGTTTTATCGTTTCACGCATGCTTGACTGAGATTTACCTGTCTACCTACCTAGGTAGATCTTGTCTTTTCTTTCTTCTTTTTTTCTCTCGACTTTTCCCCTCTCCAAATCTCGTCTTAACGAGCAGAGCGTGTTTTTTTATGACAATTTTCTCAGGACCAACCACAGGGAAGGAACCGGATTATGATTTTATGAAGATTTATTCACGGCCAGCGAATGGCATATTGTATTAGTTAGGTATCTTTTCTCGATGGGCTCACTCGCTGGGTACTCAGGATTTCATCAAAATTTCAGATTCGTCTCTCGACTTCTCGTTTGCTCCTCTTGATATTAGTTGTTAGCCGTGGCGGTGTTGACAAGTTCAGTGTCGTTGATGTGGTGGGTTGAGTGCGACCACAGCGAAACGAACATGATCATCAGTCAAAATCCAAACATCCCGGCCTGCCAGAATTTCTCCGCCGTTGAAAAAGATACGTCTCGGCGAGACATCTAGGCTCAATCAATGAGTATGTTATGCGAACTTTGGTAGTTCTTCAATGTCATTCGGTCCCAGAGGCGGCGGAGGAATTCGCATGCCCTGATGATGCCCAAGAGAAAAGGGGTGCGGTGCGTTGGGCATCACCGAGCTCCGCATGCACACATGCACACAGCCTCTCAGTACCCCGCGGTTCCAACTTCCTCCTACAAAGGCGGGTGATGATAGGAGATGCAGAGGAAATAATCTGGGGTACCACGGCTCGGGCGACATCTCGATGCATTGACAACTGGTCAGGTGTGCAAACCCATATCTGTTCAACCTCACCTACAGGTCTGGTGGCAGGCAGGCTTATTTGCGGTTGTACGATTGCCGATCATTCACCACTCTAGGTCGGCCTGCGGGCCATTCATCCATGGGAGACGGTAAATCTAGAGAAGCAAAGTCTAGCCGGGCTGTGGAAGGCAGCAACGTTAGTGAGCTCATGGACGGTGCGAATTTGGGGAAAGTTCACCGCAGTCGTGGTTACACAACTCTACGTCATCAATCTACCTACCAGTTAGCCCCTGCTTCGAAACCTTGATCAAAGGTTAGGCGAGTTTCCTCACCGCAGCAACAACGCCGGGCACCCGGCCGTTGTTCCATCAGATCTCATCCGTCACCCTTGCTCTTCTATGGTATCATGGCACACCTAATAAGAGCGTCCTCCCCCCCCTTCTCCAGGTCCTGATCCGCTACATCCCCTTATCGGTCTTCTTCTGCTCTGGACCCGACGGACTAGTCTCCCTGTCCTTCCCCTTTCCATTCCTCTCCGATCCGTGCTCCTTTTTGGTCGTCATCGTCTCGCGCGTACCATCAGTAGAAGCCAGTGACTCCTCCCAATCCGACCACTTGATCCGCCCCTCACCTACTCCTCTGGGGGAGGGCGTAACACCAGCTCCTCCTCCCCCATGCTGGTCGGCGACCGGGGCCTCTGTAGCAGTAGCAATAGCAATCTTCCGCAGGTCATTTTGCAGATCGTCGCCCCTCTCGAACAAGGGTGATGTAGGAAACAGAGATGACGCTTTGCCGTTAACGTTAGCGTGACTCTTGCCGTTGCTGTCCCCGTTGTTCCCCTCATGTTCATCGTTGCCCCCACCACCACGCTCGACATGGCGCGAAAGGGGGTTCATCAAGGTCTCGAGCTTGCCCAGCTTATCGCAGATACGATCTTGGCGTTCCAGTAGGGCGAAGCTCAGCTCAATGTTAGTATCGATGGAGTCGCGTTGTTGTTGTTGGCGACCCCGTTGTTGGCGGTCTTCCTCCTGAATGATGTTGTCGAGCCGCCCTTGGTTCTTCGGGTGGTAGTAGGACTCGTTCTCCCCACGAGTGGTGGGACGCTGTTGAGGCGACCCGTTGTGATAAGTCCGATGGCTAGAAGAGCTGCTGTGATAGATGGATGGTTTCTCAGTGCGGCTGTGTTTGCGTGTGGGCTCGTCGTCTTCGTCGTCGTAGATCTTGCAGTCGAGACATGTAAACCGGGCGGAGCGTGGGCGAGGGAGATCGGCTGACTCCTGAGCGGCGCCGTTCGGTGCGGCGGCTGGGGAGTGAGCGCGAGGTTCAGGGCTCCGACCTCGGTGCTGGCTGCCGTCTCGGTCGTCTCCCTGGACTTCGGCACAGCGTTGCGGAGGAGGAGGTAGACCCATATCTAGCCGTCGTTCTCGACCCTCCAGGCGCGCTTGGGCAAACTTGTCCAAGCAGAGATTCATGAGGCGTCGCAGGGTCCCGAGGATACTGGGTTCCTCCTGCTGGGGAGCCTCCTCGTGGTAGCTACGACGGCGATTAGGGTAAGGTGTAGGCGAGCGGCGGCGTCCGTGGCGCCCGCGTCGACATGAGCTCCGGCCTACCATCTTTGCGAGCCAGGGAACGAAAGAGTTCTTACGGCTCTGGCGGGCTGTCTACTCTCTGTCGACGTGCTGCTCGAGCGATGCAAACAGGTCGAGCCCTAGTCTAAGGGTGGCCTGTTATTGCGAGGGCAGAGCCAGGGAAGGGAATACCTTAAGGAGCGGTCGTCACGAAGACTGATGATCCATCGAGAAAACAGTGTGCCGTTCTTTGTTGTTCGTGTGTTGTTAAAGCAAGCCATTAGAGACCGGTATCTCGCGGAGGGGAAGTTGGAAGGGCGAAAGCAGGATAAACTGAGAAGCGGCAGT
The DNA here is from genome assembly GCA_003049485.1 of Ophioceras dolichostomum. Taxonomy (NCBI): domain Eukaryota; kingdom Fungi; phylum Ascomycota; class Sordariomycetes; order Magnaporthales; family Ophioceraceae; genus Ophioceras; species Ophioceras dolichostomum. The sequence goes on from PYST01000105.1 coordinate 21,632, forward strand.
AAGGGAGGTGTGATCGAGCACTTATATGGCGTCTGGTGGCGAGTGACAGAGTGAGTAAGTGAAGAACACGAAGGGAGGCCACAAGCCAGCAAAATATAGTTGGGGCCTTGCGCTGAGTTTATAGGCACGACACTCCAAATTCACCAAACCTTGGCTGCTGTCAAATTCCACATCGTTTCACGCAATGGCTACCCGTGACTCGGTCTTCACCGGTAGGCGTGCCAAGGGGTGTTCGTTGAGTCAAACCCGTTGGCAATATATTCGCTTTCATTGGACACTGTTGCTGTTTGGGTGGGAGTCACGGTGACAATGTTTGTTGCTTGATCGGCCTGTCACGGGTCACGAATGCAGTGGTAACGTTATTGAGCATGACATGACCCTATCTAACGGCGTAGTGTCCATCGACCAGACTTTTTCTAGCCCAGTATCAAAATACTATGAGATCGTATGCGCGAATCAGGTAAGGAAAGTATAGACAGCCCCCCATTACCCGCTTGGGTGGTCCGGCAGAGAACCCCAAACCCCGTGCAAGCCAAGTGTTAGAAATTTCGGGTCATTGTCGATGCGCTCCCTAATGGGTCCGGCCTTGAGCTCCTCGACGTTCCAGTTTGCCTTCACGAAGCGGCCATGCAGGAAGCCGGCCTCGGTCGACGCGGCCCAGACTGAGAACTGGCCACCAAGATCGACTAGGAAGCAATGCGTTAGGGGCGTCTGTCTCTTCACTGTCTACGCACTCGGGATGAACGGAAAGAGAGATCGAGAGGAGGGAGGTAGTGTCGAATGTGAGAGAGGGAAAAAAAAGAGAAGAAGGGGAGTGTGCTAACTTACCGCTGTCGTACTGGACTTCAATCTTCTGACCAGCTACCTCGAAACCCCACGGCTGCATTTGAGCGCCCTCCTGGGTGAACCTGGTATACATAAGCCCGGGGCTGTAGTTGATGATTTGCATGTCGCCGGCGGGCACGTCGGCTGCGATTTGCTGAACGAGCATGGCGCCTGCGGCCTTGGTCACGCTGTAGCTCCGGTTCAGGGGCATGAAGAAGCCGATGGCGTGGGTCGAGTTGTTGACGAGGAACTAGTTAGTGAGATTAGCTAAAATTCTCCGTCCTTCCACGGGGCTGGCATTGGCGTACAGCAGGCTGATGAACTGCTGGAAGGGTCGAAAAGCTGCTGCCATCGCACGTACCAACTGCCGCCCCTTCTCCTTCCCGGGCTGGTTGTAGAAACGCTGGGAGAAGCTGAGCGGATGGGCAACGTTGACCTTCAGGTCCCTAATAAGGTTCTCGTGGGGAACGCCCAGGATGCCGCCGGTGGTGATGGCCCCGGCGACGAGCACGAGCACGTCCACCACGACGCCCTCCTCGGCGATCGCTGCCCACAGCTCCCCAACGGCCGCGTCGTCTGCGGGGTGGCACACGCGGCCCTGGAACTTGGTCGCGGGGAACTCGGCGCCCAGGGCCGCGGCGGCGGAGGAGACGGCGTAGGCGTCCCGGCTGAGGATGATGACGGCCTTGGCGTCGGCCTGTGCGAACGCCTTCGCGGTGGCGTACCCGCTACCGTCCGGATCGGCGCCTCCCGTTAGAAGCACCGTTCGCCCTTTTTGCGAGAGCTCCGGCCGGGTCGGAGAGATGGCCGGGTAGGGCTCAGAGTAGTCGGCTTCGGTGAGGTTCATGACCTTCATGATGGGCAGTTTTTTTT